>ML435507.1:528-60688 GCA_005239525.1 Nicotiana knightiana
ATTCTTAAACATGTGTAAAATTCCTATCACTCTATTGCATTATCATGAAGTTGAGACGTCTTCTTCATGTCAATTATAAAGGGACATCTTCCATAAACTATGCCTATTACAAAAAGGCACACATTTGATATGACACCGTGCCTATTACAAAAAAGGTACGAGTAGTCTAAAGCATTCCCCATGCAAAACTCGAAGGTAAAACTAAAACCTCGAAAAATAAAGCATGCAAAAGACTTAAAGAGTGAAACAGAAACTCAACAAAAGTCGAACTAACATTTATATATTAAAACGGCTAAAATTAAGTATGAACTTATACTTAGCCGTATAAAATTTTTATATACATTGTGGTGCCACTAAGTTGTCATTTGGGGACTTAAAGGAAATCCAAATTTACCCCCGATGGGACTGCGGTTAACCACCAATTGATACAAAGAAAAAGAAAAAAAGGGATAAACCAACTAAATCTTTTCAAGAGAGGGGTTGACTTCAGTGGCAGAAGGAGCGGGAGCAATTGTAGATGAAGAGACATGAGCGGTTGGAATCCCACCATCAGGTGAAGAGAGGTTATGACCTTGTTGAGCCTTCTCCATGGCTTCCTTAGTTTTGGCTATTTCAGCACTAAGGTCAAAACCCTCTTGATTCATTTCCATCAATGTGTCAAGGCGAGAATTCATAAACACCCAGCTCACATCGACAGCAGACACCTCTTCCAAATCTTCATAATCCTTTGCCCATACTTGAAGCTCAGCTCTCAATCCGTCCTTCTCCGCTTCCGCAGCTTCATGGGCGGCCCTTAATGGAACAATCGACTCCTCTAAAGTTTGAGCTTTGTCTAAAGCCCTACGAAGGTCTTCTTGAGTACGAGTGAGTGATTGCACGAGCTCGCCTGAGTATTCCTCCTTCTGCCCCAACAAGTTCTTCAAGTCTCTAATCTCCTCTGAGGCACGGGACAGCTGTTCCGCGAACAAGATTCCAGAACACTCTTATCTTTATCAGCTTGACTGCAAGAAGCCCTTTCCACTACCAATTCTGCTGCCATGAGTCTCATCTGCCGCTTCAAGGTACTCATTTCCTCTTCTAAAGCATCCACGTCAATCCTTAAGCTAGCATATTGTGCTCTCTAATTATCAACATCGGCCTGCAACTCTCTTGTCTCTTGGTCCGTATTTGAAATCCTCTTCATAATCTCCATGCCTATAAGGTTAATCTATAAGAAATAAACCAGTCAGATATGGTAAATTTCATATACGAGAGTGAAAGAGGATAACTTGCATCATACCTTCAAAGAAGTATGCACGACCTCATTGGCCCATGTAAGAGCACCGTGGCTGGCTAGCTTTGCTTTCTCAGAGGGACCTATCAAAGGCTTGAGCCATACTTCGGGCTCACCCATTTTCTTGAAAAGATTCCCCTCAGTTGGAACCTCTATTACCACTTGCCGCATCTCTCTGGTGGAAGACCCTACTTCCCTAACAGAAGGCATGGAAGCAGGCAGAGATGGAACAACAACAGGCACGGAAGGTTGAGGAGCAGGAGAAGCCACAGGCAAAGAAGCCGACACGGAGAGTTGAAGAGTTGAAGAAGTTACAGGCAAAGCAACAGCAGAAGTTGAAATAGCCAAAGGAACAGACGAAACAGCTTATCTCAAAGGAGCAGGAAAGACAACAGCCAAAGGGGCGTTGTCAGGAGCAAGATCAACACCCTCGTGAATAGGGGAATGTGAAACATCATCAAGGACAGGGGGGCTCAATCATAGACACGGAAGGCAAGGTTGAGGTTATAATCTCATCATCTAAAACCATTCTCCTTCTCCGTGGCATGTGCACTAAAGCACCCTCTTCTTCCTCTTTTACGGAACGAGACTCACTCATCTTCCTCTTCGAGGAAGATGGACCAGCAATAATTCCTGGGCCTGAGCCAAGGACATCTTCGGGATAGATGAAGCAGACACCCCACGAGCCGAGAGACCTATTAAAAAGGAAAAAAGTTAAACAAAAAAAAAAGACGCGAGTAAGGAAAAAAGCAAGAACAAAAGCTTCACTTACCGTGGGTCCTTACTTGCCAACCATACCTCCCAGCGAGGTACTTCCAAGATCTCTCTTCTGAAGGAGAAACATATAACAATTTTTCTACCCAATCATGAATACCAGAGACATTCTCAACAGTATTCATGATTGCTGAGAGAAGAAAAAAAATAGATATAGTGTTAAATAAAACATCTCAAGTCAAAACAAGAAAAAGTAAATGTGAGCTAAAGCATACTCACGTGCGCGATTCCACTTCTCAGGGAAGGGAATATTTTCTTCACCCACTAAACCAACAGTGGGTACAGCAACATACCGGAGGTACCAACCCCTATCCTTATCGTCTCTAGGGGTTATCAGCACTCTTTTACTTCTAGCAGTCAGAGTAAAAACCCCTTCACGAAATAAGGTAGGAGAGTAGAGGTGAATAAGATGGTTGATGGTAAAAGGAACCGAGGCTAAAGAATCTAAACTCCTAAGACATACGACAACTCTCCACACAAGCGGGCCAACTTGTTATAAGCAGATATTGAAAAAACGGCAAAACTCAATTATAACCGGGTCAATGAGGGGTCTAAACCCTAAAGTGAAAGGATACGTATAAACAAAAGAATACCTCGTCTTGTAAGACGTTATTCTTTGATTACTATTCAGAATATAGACAGGAAAGTCAGACTTCCAAAAGCACTCCCTCCGAACAAGGGAAATCTGACCCTCAGTTATAAGGGTTGAATATGTTTTGACACTATCAAGAGAAGAAGATTGATGTACAAGAACTTGACTATCCCTAGCAAAAACAAACTCAGCAAGGACAATTTCATCGACTCCAGGTTCACGAAGGCGTTCGCCTCTACCTCTAGACAAAGGCTGAGAAACCCTAAATCTCGGAGAAATTGGAGATCTAGTGGAAGGAGGAGGAACTATCTGAGAAGAAGAGGAGCCCCTCGAAGGAGTGGATCCTAGACTTCTAAGTCTACCACCCCTCTGCCTCCTAGTCGGAGCAGAAGATGGCGCTAAACTTTTAATATCTATTACTCTTTGAGGTTGGTTTGAAGAAGACATGTTTACAAAGGCAAAGAAGAAAGTTCTTTACAAAAGACAAAGTTAGAAAAGTGTTTCGTGGAAGCAAAGAAAAGAAAACATGTATTTATACTTGAAGACAACCGTCAAACATGAAGAAAAAGGAAAATAATGATGAAAAGTCATAATTGAAGATGTCACTTCGGGACAGGCACAGCCACAACCACAAAAAGCCCTAAAAGGTGTCGAATAAATGCAGAACCAATCCGAAAAGGACACGTGGTATGAGCATTAAATGGAAGTGACAAACGATGCCTATGGTGTAGAGAAGGATACAATGATTCAAATAAAAGCGGCGGAAAAATATTCCCACCATAAATGAATATCCACTTACCAAATATCAATCGTAAAATATATGGTAAGTGGGGGGACTATCTGTATTGGTAAAAAAGAGTTTCACACGCAAGCCAGCTTTTGATAACTCAGCCAGTCATGTGGACACAGGAAAACGCGACAGCTGGATGTGAATCTTTGAAGAGGTACGGTATAAAGAGGCACGGTTTAGTAAACCCACGAACTTATCAGCCACGGGAATCTCAACTTGATCAAAACGGGAGAGAGGCACGGTCAGAATGAATCTAGACAAAGCTACAGGCAGATTCAAGGACCCACAATTGATTACTCGAACGTTATGTAACCGAATCTCAATTACCGTTATCCTTTTTAACGCCTCATTAATGTCATAATTAGTCATTAATGAGTAACCATAGCAAGAGTTGTACGTTATAAGAATCTCCTATATAAGGGAGAGGAATACCGCTTGTAAAGGCATCTGATTCTCGAATACAATCAACTTCGATTTTTTATATTTCTGCAATATTGTTTATTATTCATTTTTCTCCATTACCTTGATTATCAGTAACCCGTATTAATCTTAAAAAATAAGCTTTAGTCAAAGGGTCTAATTCTTTGACTAAACACTCGCCATAGCCAGTAAGCCAGAGCAGCAGTCAGCACTCAGCACTCAGCATATGATAAGTTTCTTTTCTTGTTGATGTCTTTAAAATCAAAAGTGGATGGTAGGTTAAATGGATCGATTGTTATGCATAGGCAAAATTTTTGTTATAGTGGCACTTGCTTCATTTAGCTCGTTTGAACAATGCAGTTTTTGGTGAACTTTTTTATGTGATGTATATACAATTAAGTGCACAAATTTCCAAATTTATGGATCCTTTGTATCTTTTCTTCTTAGTGCAAGTCATTTCATTCCAATATGTAAATCCAGAATGAGCTTAATTTTTCTTTACTATTAGAAAAAGTAAGGAGCTTTCTATTACAATTTTTTAAATTGGATTTACAATGTAAATTGTATTCAATCTTGGCTGAGTATGGTGCTTATGCTTTTGGTTGTATGTTGCCGCCTCGCCTCTCCCTCTCAATTCTCATTAGATGGTTCATACATGACTAAAAGCGGACCATAAATTTTGGTTAGTCTTAAAGTGTATGTTGCTGATGAAAGGGCTTGAAAATGAGTGTGATTTTACTCCCTATTGATAGCCATTGTTTATTATCTCTTTGATGCTTTCTTGGCTGAGTATGTTTCAACTTAGAGTTCCTCTTGGTTTGGTGTGAAGAGTTTGTACTGAATATTGATACAGAGAATATGGAGGAAACATCTCGAATTTTCTTGAATGATCTACTTAACAGAAGTGTAGTTATGGTCGCTAATAGGAGACTTAATGGTGACATAGAACACTGTGCGTGTTTTGCTTGAAAAAACTTACAAAAGAGAAGTACATGACTTCATACAATACCATACAATCTATATAAACATTTGCAATATTCCAAGGAATTACAGTCATGTATTTATATTCAAGATGATCTGGTGTTTTTGCTCATTTTTGCTTCTACACATGCTTATCATTTGTGCTTCTGATTTGGTTTTTTGCTCTTTAAGTTATGGTCCATTACAACTTGATGTCTTTATTCTCATTCATTTTCTTGTTTGCAGTGACTCATACATGGCTGAAAATATACAAAGTGATAAGGTGATGATGGGGGGACGTGGAGCTTCTAATTCAAATGCAACAAGTCAAGCTCAAACAACAAAGTCAAATATAACCAAAAAAAGGAGAAAAAGGTTTGTTGTGTGGGATCATTTTACAGAAATTACTACTTCTGAAGGGAGTACAAAAGGAAAATGTAACTATTGCTTTATTGAGTACGTATTTAAGACCAAAGAAGGTATGTCGACACTTCTTTCTCATATGCTTAAGTGTCCTAAACGCCCTGATATTGTTGATAAAAAATAATCAAAACTAGGCTTTCAATCTGCTCCGGGGGGTAGTCAGGGTGACGTAGCTGTTGTTACTTGGAAATTTGATCAAGAAGAATGTAGGAAGGTGTTATGTCGTATGGTAACATTTTTATGGTACTCTTTACCGAGAGTACTACTCCCTTTGTCAATTTAAGATGGTAAGAACAATAGGCATCTGTCATTCCTTGTTTTTACTAAACCAAACATTCTACATTAATGACTTCCATCAATATGTGCAGGTACCTGGATATTGCTGGTCAAAAGAACTCTAAGCTCTATGTCTCCAATGGAGTAGCTTTATTTTTTGGATGTATGTAGACTCAATGTGTAATTTCGATTTCTGAATGCTAGGCTGTTAGCAAACATGTATTAATCTCATATGGATTGTTCACTATACTGATTTGAAAAGACTGTTGCAACCATGGTTAACATTGGTTGTGATATGGAACAAGATTGATGTTATTGAAATAGAGACTTGGTGCCAAAGTGAAGTCTGTATTGGGACTAAACGTGATTGGATTCTCACAGATCTCACTTTTATAGTTTATAAGTCCTTTCTTTTCCTATATTGTTATCAAAGAAAGGGATTATAATTTATCTTTGCCTCAAGTAACAGTACGTTAACCTTAGGTTGAATTAGGCCGATAAGCCGCCCAATAACCACCCGATAAGAGGTAAACCGATACCAATCCGTCTGAAATCTTATCAGATGGCTAGCGGATTAATACATTTAAAATTCGATAACCGATAAGCTAAAGCGTTAAGAGTAAATAACCGCCCAATCCGCCCGATAAACAGCCCTAAACATCGTGCCAGTGCCCAAGAAAGACGAAAAAGTTAAGGTTTGTGTCGACTACCAGGATGTCAACCGGGTCAGTCCAAAGGATGATTTCCCCCTTCCTTGACAATTGTGAAAAACACGAACTTCAGTCGTTCATGGATTGTTTTGCCGGATACCATCAGATTTGGATAGACGAAGAAAATGCTGAGAAAATGGCTTTCATCACGCCGTGGGGAGTCTACTGTTATAAGATAATGCCATTCGGCTTAAAGAATGCGGGGGCCACTTATATGAGGGCTATGACCATTATCTTCCATGACATGATACATAAAGAGATCGAGGTATATGTGGACGACGTCATTATCAAGTTCAAGAAAGCCACCGACCATATAGCAGATCTGAGGAGATTCTTCAATAGGTTGCGGAAATACAACCTGAAATTAAACCCCGCAAAGTGTGCATTCGGGGTTCCTGCCAAAAAATTGCTTGGATTCATTGTCAGCCACCGAGGAATAGAACTGGATCCGTCAAAAGTCAAAGCCATCCAAGAATTACCACCGCCAAAGAACAAGAAAGATGTGATGAGTTTCCTGGGGCGCCTTAACTACATCAGCCGGTTCATAGCCCAGTCCACGGTCATATGTGAGCCGATCTTCAAGATGTTAAAGAAGGATGCTGCAACTAAATGGACCGAGTATTATCAAAAAGCTTTCGACAGAATCAAGGAATACTTGTCAACGCCACCAATTTTGGTCCCTCTAGAGCCAGGTAGACCCTTGCTACTATACCTTGCAGTATTAGATGGAGCTTTCAGCTGTGTTTCAGGGGAAACACACAATGAGACAGAAAGAAAGGAACATGCTATCTATTATCTGAGTAAGAAATTCACTCCATACGAGGCGTGATATTCTCTAGTGGAGCGTACCTGATGTGCTCTAACCTGGGTAGCCCAGAAGCTGAGGCACTACTTATGTGCCTACACGACATATCTCATATCAAGGATGGATCCCTTGAAGTACATATTTCAGAAGCCCATGCCCACTGGCAAGCTGGCCAAGTGGCAAATCCTGCTAAGTGAATTCGACATCGTGTATGTGACTCAGAAAGCAGTCAAGGGACAATCATTGGCATATCATCTTGCCGAGAACCCTGTGGGAGGAGAGTACGAACCTCTGAAGACATATTTTTCTCGATGAAGAAGTATTATTCATAGGAGAAGACATTGTTGAATCCTATGAAGGCTGGAGAATGTTCTTCGACGGAGTAACCAATTTCAAAGGGGTCTGTATTGGAGTATTCTTGGTGTCGGAAACTTACCAACATTATCCAGTATCTGCTAAACTCAGATTCCCCTGCACCAACAATATGGCAGAGTATGAAGCCTGCATCCTAGGGCTCAACATGGCCATTGACATGAATATTCAAGAGTTGTTAGTAATTGGTGATTCAGACCTTCTAATACACCAAGTACAAGGAGAATAGGCTACCAATAATTCCAAGATATTGCCATATCTGCACCACGTGCAGGAATTGAGAAAGAGGTTCACAAAGATAGAATTTCGGCACGTCCCTAGAATTCAGAACGAGTTTGCCGATGCACTGGCCAATCTATCATCCACGATACAGCATCCAGATAAGAACTTCATTGATCCTATTCCAATAAAGATCCATAGCCAGCCGGCATATTGTTCCCATGTTGAAGAAGAAGCAGACAAAAAACCATGGTTCTATGATATTAAGGAGTATTTGTCAAAGGGAGAGTGCCCAGAGCTTGCAAATCATACTCAGAAACGCACGCTTCGGAGATTGTCCAACAGTTTCTTTCACAGCGGAGGAACCCTGTACAGGAGAACTCCCGATTTGGGATTATTGATATGTGTCGATGCAAAGGAAGCCTCCAGACTACTTGAATAGATATATGACGGGACTTGCGGTCCGCATATGAATGGTTTTGTCTTGGCCAAGAAGATACTCAGAGCCAGTTACTTCTGGACGACCATGGAGACGGACTGCATCCAGTATGTCTGGAAATGCTACTGATGTCAGGTACATGCAGATATAATAAAGGTACCCCCAAACGAGCTCAATGCAACAAGCTCGCCTTGGCCATTCGTCGCCTGGGGAATGGAAGTCATTGTACTGATCGAGCCTACAGCCTCAAATGGACACAGGTTCATCTTAGTAGCTATTGATTACTTCACCAAATGGGTCGAAGCAGCATCTTACAAAGCAGTGACTAAGAAAGTCGTGGAAGACTTCGTCTGCGACCATATTGTTTATCGATTTGGAGTTCCAGAATCAATCATCACCGACAACGGCTCTAATCTAAACAGTGATATGATGAAAGCCATGTGCGAGACTTCCAAAATCAAGCACAAGAATTCCATAACCTATAGACCTTAGATGAATGGAGTTGTAGAAGCCGCCAACAAGAACATCAAGAAGATATTGAGAAAGATGATAGAAAAACACAGACAGTGGCACAAAAAGCTATCATTTGCCTTACTGGGATACCGCACCACAGCCCGCAAATCAACTGGAGAAACTCTTTACTTGTTGGTTTATGGTACGGAAGTTGTTATTCTTGTTGAAGTAGAAATTTCTTCCTTAAGAATAATACAATACGCTGAGCTCAGCGATGCAGAATGGATAAGAAGTCGTTATGAGCAGCTAGCCCTCATAGACGGGAAAAGGATGAATGCAATATGTCACGAACAACTTTACCAGAGTAGAATGACCAGAGCCTTCAACAAAAGAGTCAAGTCAAGACAGTTCACACCGGGGCAGTTGGTGTTAAAGAAGATCTTTCCACATCAAGATGAGGCCAAAGGGAAATTCTCTCCCAGCTGGCAAGGTCTGTATATGGTTTATCGAGTACTGACAGGAAGAGCTCTCATACTTGCAAAAATGGACGGAGTAGTCTGGCCAAAACCAATAAATTCTGGTGCAGTCAAGCGCTACTATGTGTAACTCTTTATGTTTTCCAAAATGATGTAATTGAACTACGCCCGACCTGATTCCCATTTAAGAGGGGATACGTAGGCAGCCGTATGGGTTTGATCACAACTCAATAAAAATCTCATTCCCCCCTCCCCCCCCCAATTGGAAACTGGGGCAGAATTTTGAGAAGGACCCTCAAAATTCTGAAGCAAGTTTAGCCGATCGCAGCATGTACAACAGTCAGAATCATCAACCATCTAACTGGGGCAGAATTTTGAGGAGGANTGACTTCACCGGTAAATCCGGAACTACATACGACCTGATTCCTGTAAAACCAGGGATATGTAGGCAGCTCAGAAACCAGAGTACGGCCAAAATCTCTCTAATCGTTTCGCTCGGTAATTGGTCATCATATCTTTACCCAAAAACTCTTTCATCCTTTCCGGTAAAGGGGGCAGCTGTTGATACCCAATTTTTCCCAAAATATTTTTAAAATTACATATATACCTTCAAAATTAGGCATTAATAGCAATTGGTATTTTTTCCATGATTTTTCCACATTTTATTAATTTATCTAGCATTTTATGTCCAATAAATAATTACAAAATTTCATCACAAAAGATTTCAAAAATATTGCTTGATTTAATTTAGTGCTAGTGGTCCTATTAAGACCAAATTATTTCATAAATAGCCAAATTGGTACCTTTTGACTATAATTGCAATAACTTTGCAATTATAGCACATGCATATAATTTTGTACTATCTTTTACCAGAAATTAGTCTTTTGTATTTCAAAATACCAAATAATTATTTTTGAAGTATTTCTATGCATGAAATTCATTTTTTATAATTAGTAATTATTTTATAAAATTATCTTGGTATTTAACAAATAGCCCCATCTCATTTCAATTATAACATATTCAAACCAACCCAAATTTCTTAATTAAACCAGCCCAATACCCAAGCAATTCCTAAATTACTCGACCCAGTATCTGATTAAATCTTGGTCGTTGATCAATTTTGATCAACGACCCAGATTCGCCATTACCTTAATTAACCTAAACGACCTACCCCACATTCCCTCGTTCTCTCCGCCGTCACACCCTCCCATTCTCTCTCAATCTCCCTCTGCCCTTACCCTAGCTTCCCTTCGCCGGCTGTTGGCTCGCCTGTAACAATGGTGGTCCTCTACCACCCCTAGCCTATATGGCTTCTCCCATGCCCGGTTTCTTGCTGTCTCGAGGTCCTCAAGGGACCAGTGGTCGTTCACTTCCCTCCCTGAGTCCGTGCTTACCATTCTCAGGCTGCCATGGCTCGATTGAGTAAGATCTTTCTTTTTCCGGCTAGATGTATGGTTTTTAAGCCGGAATCTATCTGCCTCTGGGTTGTTCTTCTCTGAAACCCTACTTTTATATCTTGACTCGTTAGATCTGTAACAGATCTAAGAGTATTCTGAGTTATTTTACTGTTTTTCATGAAAATCTTTCTGATCTTTCAAAACGTCTCTTCGTCTCCATAACTAGGGTTTCTTAACCCCTTTTTCAAAATGACTTTTCCTCTGATTTTAAGTGTTATTCTATAATATTTGCTATGTTTAAACGATTTATTTAGGTTTTCCCTTTAACTTGATTAATCGTGCTAAACCCCCTAATTTCTTGGCTTAGTTCTGGGTTCTGAGTCTGTCTACGCTAATTTGTTCGTTTGATTTGTATGCATGTCTGTTTCTCATGAATATGTTCTGAATTTCCGTGATTTCTACCCTGTTATGCTCATTAGGGTTTTTAATTTTGCTTCTCCCTGTCTATACTATGTTTATTCCAGAAGTTTGTAGTAGTTTCCTTTAATCAATGCTATTTTGTTTGAATCCCTAATTTCCTGTAATTGAATCTCTAATTTCTAGTAATTGATACCCTTTACTGATTTCCTGTGATTGATGTCCTTTACTGATTTCCGACTTCTAAATTATTTTCTTGCCTTAATTATGTGGTTGACTATACTGTTAATTGATTCTTATGTTATTTCCTTAATTAGAACCTTATGTACTTAGCCTTAATCGCTTACTCTATACCTGTATTGGGTTTGAATTATTTCCTTAGCTATATTTCAGCCATATAGGATCTCCTTCCTTATTTGTTACTTGTCTTTAACCGTTTGAAGTTAATTCCTTTAATTGAGGGATTACTTGCACTGATTTGTACTCTAATTGATTCTGAGTTCTTCAATTACTGAACAGATTGACTCTTACTTTATTTACCTAGCTTTCAAACTACTATATAGATTGCTCTCTTCTACTCTCATTACACGAACTGACATTAGTACACAACTCTCTCTCACACTTAAAGCTTCTCTGCTCTCTCTCTTGTTACTTGCTATCATTACTAAACTAGTCGGTTGTAAGCCAAGGCTAGTTATCGCACACTACTGCCCTACGCTTAGTATCTACTCTGCTTAATTGGTATGCTCTGATTTAAATCCAAGTTCCAAACTCGATGTGTTTTCTTACTACTATAATTTACTGATCATTGTTCTATGTCTGATATTCTGAAACTTTACAATATGTAGTTAGCATGTTTTCACTTAGCATATTAGTTCTATGCTAATTCAACTTAGGATCAGCATATTTACGTACTTTTTTATTCCCTTATAGCATGTCCCAGCCTGACTCTGCTTTGTTTATGTTTGTCTGGTTTCTAGTAAGAACCTTTCTTTGCAAAAGCAAATTTGTTACCCTAAGTTGTCTGATTCTATGCTTAATTCTGTTTAATGTAACTATGTCCCACTTGTCTGTTCTGAAATCCACGATCCTACACTGTGTTTGTATTATTAGCTATCTCCTAATCCATAACCCCCCTACAAAACCTCTGTGCTTCTGCCTGTTATGTGTTCACTGTATATGTCTTACGTGTCCCCAATTCCCAATCTCCATGTGTGAAAGACTATTGAACCTGCTTGCTTTTGAGTGTTCTGCTATTTGTTTGATTCTTCAATTGTTTGCATTGTTCCTGTTCAAATTATTTTACTACTAATCGACTCCTATTTTATAAGACCTCTTTACTTCACTGAGTCTTCTCAATACTGTTTTATACCAAAGCATTTTTTTAAAAACTATATCAAGCACTCCCACTTTACTCTTGGGTCCTTAAGTTCTGCCTCCAGTGTGTGACTGCTTTGGGATTCCTGTGAGATCCCTCTGAACTCTGATGCACTGGAGCTGGCACTTCCACACTGCACTTACTCAATTCTAGTTATGAAATCTGGGTGTGAGCACTGCTCGGGATCCTTGAGGTCCTTAGGGAACTCTGACGCACCCGGACATGAGAAAGGTTATGACTTTGGCATATGAGGCTATGGACAATTTGGTACATTTGGGCTTACTTCAGGCTCCCTATAGTTCAACTTCTTCTTTTCCTTTATATATTTATGTAATTTATTCAGCTGGTTTGTAATAATTATTTGTAAATAGATATTGGGGTTGGCTAGTGAAATGGGAAGGGTAGTTGTATATTCTATCATTGGGTAGAAATCATGCCTTAGGCTTTTACATTCCCTGGATCTGCATTATAATCCATGCTTAGGACCAACATATTCATTCAAACCATGCCAAACATGCATTAGATATCATGTCCTTAAGGCTTTTCATGTTTACTGCTTCAACGCACATTATGTTCTTAATTTATGCTTATGCCTACCACTTAGAAATCCTGCTCCTTGGATAATAAAGTTAATATAAAATTGTTACTCATGTGCATTCAAAAATCATGTAACTCTTTGTGCATTTAGAAATCATGTTTTAGGAATTCTGTGCATTCTGAAATTATGTCTTAATCATTCTGCATTTTATATGTGCATATTAGATACCATGCTCTAGGACTCCGTTTGCATTTGCTTAACCACGCTTAGTTTTTACTATTGATTCATGAAAAAGGTAAAAACAATCTCACAGACGATTGTCTTGTTTTAGATAAAACTGGCAGCACTCCCTGCACTTTTCGTAACATCTAGAACAACATGCTTTTAGGCTAAAAAAAACTTCTAAATTGTCTAAAGGTTAACAGGCTTAAAAATCAGTAGGCAAATTGATTAGGCCCCTATTCCTGAGTTTATAAAAATAAAGTTGCATACTTCTGTGCATTGACATTCACTTAGATATCCTGCCTTAGGATTCTGTCTAATGAAACCACCTCTTGTTTGTGTTTGAGACGTGCTGATTATGTGCATTACTTGTGGAGGTAAATCTGAGCTTCATAACGGCTTTCCTGTATTTATCTGATTAGTCCTATTTGTTCTTGCCTGTCGCTTAGAATTTTTATCCTTTTAAAACCTTAGGGGTCTGTCTAGAACTACCTATACCCAGAGATCCTAAATTCCTCCAGGACCCTTGAGAAGGGATGTGTAACAGCACGCATAGAGATCGCTAATTAAATTCGCTTAATAACCGCTAAGGGGTGGGGTAAAGGGTAGATATGGATATGATGACCAGTGCGCTAATGCCACGTGTAGCTCCTCACCGAGAAGTGATTAACGGGCATTGCATTGATATGATCCTATAGGATTAACAACTTAGGACCCCCTATTCCCTACATATGTGTGCTTAGGCAGCGAATCTTTTCACAACCATTACTTGTTGCCATATGTATACTTGACTGTCTATTTGCTACTTGCTAAAATTCACAAAGTTTGTTTGGCCGGGAACCACAGTTGTGGACTTTGAGGGGTGCCTAACACCTTCCCCTTGGAGTAATTTCAATCCCTTATCCAATCTCTGGTTATTCAATTAGTGTTATTATAACCATTAATAGGTGCCCTAACGCACCTTAATTCGTCAGGTGGCAACTCTTCAAGTCCTTCACATCATTTTTCCCTAAAGGAAATGAGTTATCCCAATAACGTCAAAAACCCTGACTGAATCCGAAAGGAGAGGAAAAATGGGGCGCGACAATGGGCAGTGCTGACTATGGTCGTTGATGGTGATTATGTGGTTAGTTGTGGTAGTTGAGGTGGATGAGTGTTGGTTGCGGTTGAGAATGATGGTTGTGGGAGTGGAGGGGATAGTGGATGGTGGTAGTCGATAATAGTAACAACTATGATTGATGATGATAGTGGTGGTGATGGTGGGTGGCATAATGGTAGTTGATAATGGTAGGCGGTGACGACAATTAATGATAAATATGAATGATAGCATCTTAATGAAATTAAGTATGTATAGATCTTAATCTTACAAATCTATTCGGATCATTAAGTGGTTGTTTTGAAGTAAAAAAAATACACATAATGTTACGATCTGAATCATAAAGATTTAGATTTTAAAAACAAATGCACTTAATATCTAAAATCTGAATGATTAAGATTCAGACATCCATTAAGTGCAAACAAATAAGGCCTTAGCTCTGGGCTTTATTTTTTAGAACGTTTACCGAGAAAAATTCAAAAATACCAGATTTACAAGTAGTCATTCAAAAATAGCCACAGTTTCAAGAGTAATCAAAATTTAGCCACTTTTCATGTAAAGATAAATCTGAACGAAAACACTATTCAAAATCCGAAAAATACTCCAGCGTAATATACTGGAATTTCAGTATAATATATTGGAACTCCAGTATAACATACTGGAACTCCAGTATAATATATTAAAGTTCCAGATACTGAAGTTCCAGCATAATATACTGGAGTTCCAGCATAATATACTGGAGTTCCAGTATAATATATCAGTCCAACATATGTGCTCCAATCTCCAGTTATTCACATTTTTTTTATGGTCGAACTTATCCTACATATTTATAGAAAATTTTGGTAAAACAAAAGGTAACTTTTAATTGGCTAACTTTTTTTTTTCTTTTCACCCTAATTTGCTAGTGCTAGTAGTATATTTCAAGCTCTCAATTTTCCATGCACACACACAGTAGTCCGACCAAAGAGATATTTTGGCTAACTTTGGCTGTATTCCTTTGCAGTAAGATTTTTTATTTTATTTTAAAAGCAGACAAAAAAGACAAAAACCCAATCCCTCCCTATTGAAATACACAAATTTAGACCCTTTTCTTTTCTTCTAGTAGTCAGGGGATAAGAAGGCAATAGGGTTTTCTATTTTCATTCTCTCTCCCTTTTTGAGAGCTCCTTGAAAAGTCTCTTCTTCTTCCCCTCTCTTGGGTGAAGAAAAGAGAACAAAAAAATATAGATAAAAAAAACCTTTTGTATTCCAATTTTTACATAATCCCTGTAATTTTTAGAGAGACAAAAAAGGGGTTTGCTCTAAAAATGGATTCAGCTTCTGCTGCTTATTTGTCAATGGTGGATCCTTTCTTGGTTGAAGCCCTTCAAAACCCACGTCATCGTCTCACCAGTATGTGCTCTTCAACATAGCTTTTATTTTTTGTTTTTTTCTTTTTCCAGCAATTTTTGTGTAATTTAGTGACGTGTGTTCCTATTCCTTAGGGTTAGTTTTAGGGTTTCGGGTTTCTGTTTTCTTCGATTTTATTGGGGTTAATTTTGCAGAATTGGGTTTATTTTTGTATTTGCTGATCTTGGTTTTTTGTGATTGTTGTGAATTTTGGTGCGATAGATTTGCTGTAGATCTGAATCTAATGATAGCCAATTGAGCTTCTTAGTATATATTATTTGATGACGTGTTGGTGGGCCAGCGTGTTCGCACCTCGACTACTCCACGGGTACCTGTTACCTCCTACCAAGGCTTAGCCAGATGTGAAGAAATCACCTAGTGTTTTTTGTGGGAATTGAACCTGAGACCTCATGGTTCTCCTACCATTTTATTGGCCACTAAGACACACCCTTGGGTTGAGCTTCTTTATATATATGTTGTGCTTGTAATTGATTCTCTATTTTGTATAGTTTGGTTGGGTCGAGAAGTTGAATTTAGTTTGTAAATATGGTCAGATTGAGCTAAGCGTTGTGTTTATTTATGCTTTTGAGATAATGAGTGACTAAAATTTCTTTATGTGCACTTGATGTAATTTTTAAAATATACGTTGCATGCACATGAAAAATTTGGTTTGGTCCTGCTCTACTCATAGTGTTGATGCCCTATCTTGCTTTACTGTTATAGCACTAAAAAGAGCTATGTGATGTATGTTGATTATTATCTATGAGAGCTCCAAAGTGTTAATTAGCAATTTAGCATAGAAGTGGAAGATTTAATTCTCTACTGATGGATTGACCAACAATTTGTTTTGTTGATTTAGTATGCTATTTAGTCTATCTTTCCTGATAGTGTAGTTGGTTGACATCAGTTCCTATTTTATTTGTTAGCGTTGGGCTATTGGTAGGTGTTATACTAGATTATAGTGAACCTTTACATGCTCATTCCTTAATCTATTTTTGTGTTTCTCTTATTAGAATAATTAAACAGCCTCTCTACCTTCATAGGTTGGGGTAAGGTCTGCGTACACACCACCCTCCCTAGACCCGACTTGTGGGATTCCACTGGGTTGTTGTTGTTGTTGTTGTTGTTATTATTATTAGAATAATTACTCTATAGACAAAAAAATATTTAAGTCTGTTTTTTTTTTGCTGTTTGGCAGTTCTGCGAATGGAACTTGATATTCAGAAGTTCTTGCAAAATTCTGATTTGCAACATTTTGAGTTCCCACATTTCCCTACTTCCTATCTCCGGCTTGCAGCGCACCGTGTTGCTCAACACTATGGTTTGCAGACTATGGTCCAGGATAATGTGGTAGATGGTCAGGGAGCCAAAATTCTGGTGACAAGAAAGCCTGAAAGTAAATTCCCAGCGGTGCGTTTATCGGACATCCCACCTAAACAATCTGACAATGACAAATATGAGAAGATGAAAATTGTAATACGACCAAGGCCTAGTAAAACTTCCTCAAATGATGGTGATTCGGGTCCTAAACGCAGTCCAGTGAGAACTGTGGAAGAGAGAAAAGAGGAGTATGACAGGGCACGTGCGCGTATTTTTAATAGTCCTATTAGCTCCGAGTCAAGAGACACATTAGCTCGTGTTGCTTCTGACATCAAGAACATCATAGATGAGAATGAATCTTCAGATAGGTTACTCTTGGATATGGAGAAAAGCCTCATCAGTAGGGAAAGTGGTACTTCATCTCGAGTTGCCATCCTTAGGGACAGGGAGAAAGAGTTGACTGACCCTGATTATGACAGGAATTATGTTAGGTAAGTTATCTAGGGTGCTATGCCTTCTTTTGTGATTTGTATGATATATAATTGTATTCTAAAATGCTCTATCTCAGTTACTGGAATTTACTTTCAGTCCTTTGTTTTATTTTGTATGGTTTAGTTGTTATATGCAACCTGTACTCTACTTCTATTTGATCTAATTAATTCTGCTAGTGTCTTTTCATGACAACTAGCTATTGTTGGGATGCTTGAGCAGCTGTTCTTTCTTTAGTTAGACCATTTTCTATTGTCAAAATTACGTCAAGTGCTGGCATATTATCTGTATTAATTTGACATATAAAGGACTAGTATATTGTTAGTTTTCTTCTGATAGTAACTTAACCAAAAAAGTGTGCTTCTGAAAGTACTGCATGATTTGATATGGGATTTTGATTGCGTAGCTTGCTGAAAAAGCTATATTAACCATCTTCTTTTTGGATAAAGTCATTCGACAGAATCTTTTAGAGCGATGCATTTTTGTTCTGTAATTTATAGTGTGGTTGTAGCTTGATACACCAGCTGGAGCAGTGTATGTGCATTTACACGTCTTGAACAGTTAGCAGCAATGAAATTTTATGCGAGTGAAAATTGTGGTCTTAAAGAGTATCTCGTACTCTGGTTTGGCATAATTTCTGTTCTCCTCCTGACCTTTTGAGCAACATTACGTTTAGATCTTTTCAGCACGACTACTTAAGTTCCGACTGTGGAAGAAGTTGGGGCTTGAAATTTGACTGTGTAACCTAATATGTTTGCAAGTTTGAGTTGTGGAGTTGGAGGAGTCACGTGGTAGGTGATGCTGCATTAATTAAGCAGTAAGGTTAGAATGTAGATGATGCTTCATCTATATGTAGATATACACACTAATGCAGGTCAAACAAATGATATACAAATGCTTCACCTTGTACTGCTATAACTTATAACATTAAATAGTGTCTGAAGATGATACATCTAATTGTCTTTCAAACGATGCAGGTACGTTAAGAGTGTCCCTACTGGTCAGTGCTTTAGCTTGGCACCTTTTGATGTGCAGAAGTTTCAGCCCCCATATGTGCATTATGATGCTGCTTTTCCTCAGATGAGTCAGCTGCCCAATGCTCAAGCTTCACCGAACTACAGGAACCCTGCTATTGGCCCATACCATGCCATGGGATTAAATCAGACCTCCAATAATGGAGTATTCATGCAGTGGCCAACCCAGAGCATGATTTATGCACATTCATATGATCAACTTAGGCATGCTTTCATTCAGGTACTAATCAGCTGCATGTCCCTTGAATGCTATTTCCTTACTGGAACTCAATTGGCAATCATTATGATTCATAAATCTGTGCCTTATACTATAAAGTGCCAACTTTTTTGCTGTAGGAGTCTGTTGGGAGTACCCTTTTTGGTAATAAAATGAGTAATTGTCAAATAATATTTCAACAAAAGGAAATCCACGTATCTCTAACAATAATTTATTATTTTAGAAGAGGAAGTATGTAGAACTCTGATTTAGAAGCTATAGTATGTCGTTTAGCTTTAGGTGTTAATTATGGGCTTGTATTTTCAGTTTTCAGTTTTTTTTCGTTTTTCTGCACCACCCACTCCAACTCCTCCTCCCCCCGCAAAATATTTTTCTAACTTACACATTTTAAGATAAAAGGCTTTTTTTTTTGCAAGATGAGCATGGTTCTAAAACATGGTTCAAGTTGGACGGGTTGGGCTATGATCCGTTGTTTAGCCCATCTTGACCCAGCCAAATCTTAGTTCAAGTACACTTTGGGCTGGGTTGCAATGACCCATTTATTGACCTAACCCATCTTATCCCGCCCAAAGCCCAACCCGCCTATATGCCACCCCTAGCTCCAAGTGTGTCTTCCTTGTTACTCACGCTGAGATAATATTAATGTCTTGTAAATTGTTCTTTTCTTGGCTTCACATTTTGGCTAACTATATCTCTATGGATGCACCTTTTGGGAGAAAAAACCAATGACATCTCTCTCGGCAAATATTATACTTCCTTTGTTTCAATTTATGTGAACATATTTCCTTTTTAGTCCGTGCCAAAAAGAATCATCCCTTTTCATATTTGGAAATAATTTATCTTTATGCAGTGATTTCAAGCCACACAAAATATATGAGACTCATTTTACACCACAAGTTCAAAAGTCTTCTCTCTTTTCTTAAACTCCGTGCCAATCAAATGGGTTCAAATAAATTGAAATAGAGGGAGTAGGAGATAAGTGTATATTATTATGGGGGCTCCTACTTTTTTGGAACTCAACCACACTGTTGGATGGTGCATTCCCGCATATTGTATTAGGATTCCTATGAATAGTTTTCAACCCAATGAAAAAGGAAATTTTTGCAGAAAAACTTCGCTGTTGATTGTTTTAATGTGTGGAGAGAGTTCTCCTCTTTGGTCTCTCTATTATCTTTTCATCTATTATTTTTTGACGCCTGTGATCTCTGTTAACAGCATGCACCATAAGTAACTGATTCAATTCCTCCTTTTGTTTTTTTTGCAGCCCCCTTTCTGTCAGCAACCGCTGAGTTTTGGTTACACCCAGACCCACAGTTGATGGTCCAGAAATGGTTCAGAGGATGTTTCCGTTGGGAATGTAGTTTTTGTTCTCTTAGTGTTATCCTGGTCTAGGTACTAAACTTGGTGCTGCATTAGTCCCTTTTGCTTTCATTTTTTGGAAATCAGTTCAAGTGGAAGATTTAAGTACTTTCAGTATATTTTGCAGTAATACTTGGTATGACCTATATGCATTTGCTGTTATTACTCCCTGTCTTCCTTTGCTTCAATACACAAACTTCCTCTTAAAATATTACTCTCTTTTACTTTACTGTCTTCGTATGGGTTTTTAGGATTTACCATTTTACATAACTCAAAATTGAAACTCTGACTATTCTTTCTGGATTTGTAGGAAGATAGAGTAGAATAACTAAGAAAAATATTTTTAGAGGTGAATTAGATCATCCGGAAAATGCTTTGACATGTAAAACGGTCATGTTTTTGTTAATTTCTTTGGCAAAATTTGGTCGAACAGATCATTGAAGAAAAAAGGGGATGACTAGATACATAAATTAGATATTGTTAAAATAAACAAAAGTACCCCTAACATTTTTTTTTGTGTTCATTGAGGTCTACGACAAAGTCATCATATAAATATAAATGTGTCATTCTTGTCGATACTGACCAAAATAGCCCCAAGTGTTGAACATATTGGGATTGGGACAACGGAAGTACTAAAAAGGCTAGTTGCTGGAATTGAATTCAAATATTTTTGTTCAAACCAACGTTTTAAAAGGCGGGGCATGAGACGAGGCATTTTGCCTTTGACGAGGCGAGATTATTTAAAATATTTATGAATTATAATTCAACTATGAATAATACAAAAAGTATGACATATATCATAATATGCAAATTAATTGGAACGTCGTTACAACTCAAACATCAAAAGTAATGTATTCGATACGGAATCTTATACATATCTATTAAGGAGTAATGAATCTTGAAAGAATTTCGATATTATAATTTGATATATTTTTTTAAAAAAAACTCCTTTTATTTAATATGCTTTCTATTTGAAAGAAAATTTATATAAAAACATAATTCATAATTTAAATATGATTATCTACCATTATTTATTTTAAAGTTTCAACAAGTCAATAAAGTGACTCATAATTCACCATATAACAACATGAAAGCTAATTATTTGTAAATAATTACTAGCTAATATTGAGATATTATATTAAAGAGTATTGTATCTCGTAAACATGAAAAAAATAATAGTTAATAAAATAATTATAAAAAGATTATGGACTATTATATAATAAAAAAAAACAAAAGTTAATAAATAACTACTTTTTAAATGAAAGATCTATTCAAATTTACTATCATAGCAGTTTTAGTGGATAACGTGTAATAATTTTTATTTTAATTATGGCATAAAAATATTCTCAATTTAATGATTTATGATTAAAAAAAAGTAATTTTGAATAGTCAACGATTTATTAAGAAAATTTGAGGATTTACAAGGTTAGTTACATACAATTGCACAAAGTTCTATTAGGCGAGCCCAATACACTAGGCGTTGGGCGTGTCTGGGGCGCAAGCCTCAACGGCCGAGGCATAAGTCTCACGGAACTAAACTCACACATAAGTCCAGGGGCGTTTTACGAGTGCTCCGCCCTAGAACGAGCTCCAGACGAGTCCCAATTCTGCCTTTCAAAACAGAGGTTCAAACTATGGATTAAATGATCTCGTTGCACCAATATAGAACTGAATGAATTGCTCGAAGGGAAACCAAATAATCCTCACGAATTTGACATGTCAAATTCGTTTATTAGTTCTAAATTAAAAAAAGGATAGAAGAAAAAGGAGGATTTTTTCTGGAAACATGATCGGCAAAAATTATTATGTTTGTTATTCTTCGTCCACGGATGAATAAAATGATTCAGTTTTTCCTTTATCACTCATTAGGATTTGTTTATGGATAATCGAATTCCCAAAAATCAAATAAAAAATGTGTCCATGCAAATGATCAAGGCCTCACATACAACAATACTCCATCCCCAGAGCTAAAATTGCAAGACTAGGCTTTTAATACTTTTATCTTAATTGTAAAAATAGTACGGGCTAGCCAGTTTTCGGACTGGTCATTAAAATAGCCAGCGTTTACAAAGTCATTGAAAAATAATCATTATTTTGCTGCAACACGGAAAGTTCCAGCATAATATACTGGAGATCGGTGCACCTGTGTATGAACTTCTAGCATATTATGCTGGAACTCCAACACGCGGAAAGTTCCAACATAATATACTAGAGATTGGAACACCTGTGTATGAGCTTCCAACATATTATACTGGACCAGTATATTATACTGGAACTCCAGTATACTTTGCTGGAATTCCAATATACTTTGTTGGAATTTCAATGCACTTATGCTGGAATTCCAGTATATTATGCTGCAGTATTTTCCGGATTTTGAATATTTTCGTGCATATTTATCTTTACATGAAAAAGGGCTAAATTTCGATTACTTTTGAAATTGTGGCTATTTTTGAATGACCACTTGTAAATCTGGAATGAGATTTTTTCGTTCCTATACACTATTTGAAACCTTATTATAAAAAATGTCCACGTTTAGTTAATTACCCGATGTAAACAAGTTTTATCTACAAAATATATACATTCCACCTTAAAAGGCTCCCAATCCATAATTAGTGCCTTCAATCAAGGGATTTAGTTACACCTTTTTTCTTTTTCTTTTACTTTTCTTTTTCCTTATTTTTCTTCCGCCTTAATATATGGTAATCAATTATTTAAGATGAAAACATCTCCTTAAACCCAACCAATTATGTGAAAATTATATCTCCAAAGACCCAACCAAATGACTCTTTAGTGTATATATATATTTACATTATATTTTAGACTACTATTAATCTCAATATTTATGGACAATTACATATAGTTAACTCATTGTACAAAAAAAATTAAATCAAAAAAAATATAAGGTCAAAAGTTGACAATCTCAATGAAATAAGAAAAATAAAACTTAGCAGCATAAGCAAACTACCAATTCCACGCGGATTACATACAGTGACAGACCCAGAATTTTTATCAAGCAGGTTCAACATGCGATGAAGAATATACTAAGAACTCAACAAAATAAATTGTTATTAATATTAAAAATTAAAATATATTATTAATACTATTTTCTTCGAGGAATTTATGGTTTCGGGATTTGTAAAGACTTTTTTGTAGGTATGTTGTTCTATTCTCGTCAAGCTCACTTGGATGATAGTTCATAATGGATATTTTTTTCTTTTGGATCAGTCTTTAAAGAATTCAAAGCTGCTCTTTGCCTTTGTATTTTAGAGGAATGAGATTGTTATTTTAATTGGTTCAAAATTTCTTCCAGGAGAGGAGAAATTTGAGAGTATGAACTTGATTGCGGCAACTCAAAAGTTATTGAAGAGTAAAATCTCTTCATCAAATTTCAAAAATTTGATTATTAAATTAAAAATTCAAATTAGAACAATAATTTAATAAATATATTTAAACTTAAAGCATCACAAACAAGAATTAAACTAAACTCAAATTTAACTAACATCATGATACTTTCCTTATAACTAAATTAGAATTTAGATTAAGCGGTAAAGAGCAATTTAAGTCCCTAAGAATAATATGTAAACACAAATTGATGGGAATTTGAGAAAAAGTAAATGGAATAGAATTTTAATGACTCAACATAAACTAATTAACTAGGAAGACAGTCAATTTATTTATTGAAAGTTATAAATTGTTAAAAAAAAGTAATAATTCTTGATTAGTAATAAAAAAACTGATGACAAACTAATTAAGGCAAAGAAGTAAAACGGTGTAATTCTCTTTCTCTAATTGTTTATATATAAAAGAGCTTTCCTAGTCTAAATAGAGAAAAAAAGGATTTGTGTCCTCGTATCTACGTAGGAAAAATATAGTACGTGCACCCATTTAAAAATTTGAACCCACTTCCCCATTAGGCTGTCCACTTTATTTCATTCATATGGGTTCAAAATATGTTTTTAACAGCATATCTTTGACGAAAGAGAATATAACATATAATGTAATTTTTTAACGAAGCGGGTTCATCTGAACCTCCTTGACTCCACGTGGGTCCGCCCCTGATTATATAGGTTGAACTTTTTTTCTCGTACGTCACTGTGTACTGTGCGTATATTGCACATATACACAAATTTTCACCTTTCTTTCATAACTCAGATCCCTCAATTTTGTTGAATACAAATTTTCACCTTCTTTCAGAATTCAAATACAACTACAATATCATACAACTTAAATACGATGTTTATAGAAATTTTATGCAATACGTCTTTTGTATATTTTGTATCTGATTTATACATAGTAAAAATAAATTTCTTACAACTAATTATATATTATACAACTTATCCAGAACTTTCATACATTATTTCTACCCAGTTATATATAACTACAATACCATACAACTTAAATATAATTTTTCTACAAATTTTATACAATATTGTTCAACTTTCATACAATATTTAAATAAAAATATAAATACAATTTATTTACAATTTTACTACAACTATACTACAATTTCGTAAGTATAATGTATGTCATGTCTTCTTCTTCTTCTTCTTCTTCTTCAATCTGAAATTCAGCCAAAATCAACTCTAATCTTCACTAAAACACCCTCAAAATTGAGATATAAACTCCGATTAATATGCCCTTTGCAACAATACCCAATCCAAACAAATAATGGTTTTTGAAAACCCAAATTCGAATTCAAAGCTTCAAAGCTTTTTAATGGTTGTCAATGATGGAGAGTCAAACACCTTCAAAATTTATTGATTGACAATTTCAATTTGAACACCAATTGTGCAACACATTCAGCTCTACATTAGTGGAATTTCAATAAGCATAGAATTGCCGTTCTCTTTTCCATTGCTCTGCATTACTGGAATTAGGGATTGAAAGGTCGAGAGAGACGTAGAGAGAGGGCGAGCGCAGGAGGGAGAGAGAATAAGAATTAAAAATAATTTATTTCTAATATAAAAAGATACTCATTTAATTCCTAAAGTGTATATAAATAGTAAAATTGTATCTATGATGTAATTAAATTAAAACTTGAGCAGAGAGAGTAATAAAATTTCAAACAATGTATATAAATGTAAAAATCACTTTTGAATTTTTGCCATCTTAATTGTGTTGTGATTTTTCAAAAGCCCGCATCCCACGAGTTTTAAAAGTGACTTGTTGCTGCTACAGTAAAAGACGTACGTACCTTGCTTGCAGCAGTGCGACGTTGATTTTGCCATCTTTCTCTTTCGTTCATATTCTTCCTCTCATCACCAAATATTTCATCTCCACATTTTTACAAACACATAACAGGCAGAAATCTACGCCCTTCTGCTTCATCTTTCTCACCAGCTAACACATTTTGTGATACTATTAACTAAACCCATTTTACCTAAGAAAAAATGAACATTGAGCACCAGAAGATTTGGGCTACGCCTGCGGTGTTTGTCGTTGCCATTGCTTCTGGCTACGGAGCATGGCTTATCTGTACAACTGCTTCCCTTCTGTTGGCTGAAGTAGTTTTGGTACTACTCCGCCGCTGTTATATTTCTTACTACGGGGTGAATTCCATACGAGCTCACCGTCATTGTAATATCCTAGGCCCGGTCGTTGCGCTCTGTGTAGCGCCTGTCTTCAGCCACCTGCACCACAAACAGATTCACGTATACGTTATTCTGCTTGTAGCAGCAGCAACTTATTTTTACTTCTACGTGCTGCACATGAGTAGGCCGGGCCCTAAAGATTATCGGGTACTGAATGTACTCTGTTTACTTACTGTGAATCTCGCCTATGGTACGGATGGATTTGGACCTGGAACTTGTCTATGGGTCGTTTCTTTCACTTACATTGCTATATATCAAGCACTAACGTCGCTACAGAGAGATCGACTAGCAGAGGCTGCAGGTGCAGCTGATGATCTCCACCATTTGACCTTTAATCAAATCATGTCGAATCTAATCATACGTACATATTATATTAGTGATTCCGGAAAGTTTTTGGTTATGGTATTTTGGGATAATTGGTAGAACCATCCGCGGTGGTGGAGCCAGAATTTTCATCAAAGATCTCAAAAAATAAATAATTAGCTACATGAAAAAGTTGCGGTGAAGGGGTGTTGCTTGACACCCCTCGGTTCAATGTGGCTCACCGGAACCATATAATTAGTTTTACATTGTTGGTTGGTGGTGGACCATTTGGGGGGAAAGAAACAGTAGGTGTTTTGAAGGGAACAACAATTTTTTACAGAAAATTAAGTTGAAGTGTCTTCTTTTTTTTTTGTTTCACATTTGGTATATGGAAGATTTTGTACAGGATATTGAATCCCTGTCATAGGAGTTATAAGAAAGCTATTTTTTTGGTTCTTTTAAACTGTAAAGATGGCTTTAGCACATCCTTTATGCTATAGATATATAATATTGTTACCATTCTCGAAAAAATGTAACGTTGTTGGTAGGGACACGACTTTAACTGTATTTTTTAAAATTTTCAAGTATACATGTATAGTTTGAGTTGAAGACAGTGAATGCACAAACACCTACTGTAAGCCCTATTTGGATTGTCGTTACACATCGTTTCACGATATATCATTTTGTACTGTACTGTATTGTTGAAGCAGTGTGCAACTCAAAAGATGTTTCTGTAGACTTCAAAAGAAACTGAGCATCTCTTCTATATCAGTTTTCAATAAGATTTTTGGCATTATACTGAATGATAGAGAAAGCAAGCAATGTTGAGTAGCATCTTCTTCTTTTTCAGTTTTCAGTAGATTTTGGCATTGTACTGAATGATAGTGAAAACCAAGCAAAAAAACATCTAAAGGTAGATCAATTCACTTGTGACCAGACAGCAACGGAAGAAGGAAGTGCTTTTCTGCACAGAAGAGAAAACTGATGTCAAAGGAGCTAATACCATATAAGAAAAGGTCTCCTCACATATTGTAAGCCGTTAAATGTAGACGATGACAAGACTCGTGCACTTGGCGAGTTTACTACCACTTCTAGCTAGAAAACTGAGGACCGAGATTTCTAAAAGGTGGTGGTCTCTACTCATATTGGCATTTCAGAGAGGGGAAATGTACCCATTCTCCCCAAACCAACAGAGACACATACACTTCAGCATGCCAACTAAATAGAAGGGACAATTAAACAAGATATTAGACGAAGGTTATTGGCCTATTAGTTTCATATAATTAACATCTAAACTAGATTTTAGTTGTCTCTAAAGACTGAAAAGATTTTCAATGAAGAGTGTTATAGATATTAACACTACAACACAACTAGTCCAATAAAAGGTACTAGCAGAATAAACCAAATGTTATTCAACACAAATTCTATAATACATGGAACTCAAATTGACAGGATTTGCAGAAGGCTAAAAATCAACAATTACCAATATATCAATCATCCCCTGTTAGAAACAGAGTAAGGACCTTCCTCCCATTGACGGGCGCGGCTTAACAATCCACATCATCAACATAAGATGACCCCACAGGACTACCATTATGCATTGATGTTCCCATTCTCTGAACCTGTGATTGCTTAGACAGAACTGGATACTCAAAATACCTCTTGGCGTTACGGGTCATGGAAACCGCCTCTTGCAAAAATGCAGGGTAAGGCGTACAATAGACCTTTATGGTCCGGCCCCCGCGCATAGCGGGAGCTTAGTGCACCGGGCTAGTGGCGAAGCCACATAGTGGTAAGGGTGGTCTTCGTTGAAAAATTGCACTGTGTATGTAGGTAAAATATTACATTTTTGAGGTATATAACACATATTGAACACCCTTTGTCGGAAATTTTTTTCACTTCTTCTAAATTTGAACACCCTTGAAAAAATTTCTAGTTTCGCCACTGCACCGGGCAACTAGCTCTTCAATTATTTGGCAGACCCAAATGCTAGCAGCTGCTGCTCTAGCTCATGCTCAAAAACTGAAAAGTTGTGTTCATCCTTCAAGCATACCCATGCGTCTATTCCACCACTATCTCCTGACTCCATCAATGTAACAGAATTCATGCCAAAATCTTGAATCTGACTTACCCATGAAGGTTTTCCCCAGCCAAAATCAACATAAAATTGGTAGCTACACGAGCTACCAATATGTATCTCTATCTCGCCTGCAAAGAGCTCCGCAGCGTCATAGGGAATAGCCAATATTGCCTCATCTCGATTCTGTTTATAATCCATATATTTGGAACTCACTTCTGATAATGCTTTTCTTAGACAAGTGACCAAAGTGGGCAAGTCAGAGCCATCATTCTCGCCTTTACATGCTGTGGCAGCCTGGCAGGTGTAACAACGTTTCCTACACAATGGTTTGGCAATGGAGGGACAAGACGCTTTCGTATATTTACGTTGTGCGCCAATCGAGATGATTTCTCTCGTTCCCTGAAGCAATTGTTACTAATCTATATTCGAAAGTATATTCAAAAAATAAAAATAAAAAACGCTATAAAAGCAGAAATGTTATAAAAAATTCACAATGTTTCATTAAGGAACTTAATCCCCTCCTAGTACCCGAGGTTTAAGATTATTTCATCCCAGGATAGAACAGATTATCCTCACTGGTGTAGCGGCGTGACAACGAACGGTAAGAACAGTAGTAAATCACACTTACTGCTTTCTTTTCTGTTAAAACAATGCAGAAAGAAGAAGGAGAAATCATAATCTTCGTAAGAAAAATCTGAGGGAAGATTCATGTATTTATAGCTAAAAAAACGTTGGGTTATATTGAAGAGTTACGACTCTTCATGTAAGGTAACAACTCTTCATGTAAGGTTGTAACTCAAAATGGCTGTTTCATAACGACCATTTCTGCAAACCGCCAAATTCAATTATAACGGGAAAATTCAACGGAGGAAAATTGAATTACAGTTATAGAAATGATCTAATTTGGATTAATTAATATTGCGCTAATATTAACAAATTCAAAGCCGAAGCCGAGCGACGACGACGGCTCGAGACTTGCCTTCTTCTTAACTCTTTAAGAGCTAGAAGACGAGCAATTGTATATATACCCATTAAAGTCTTTTCCTCCTCCAATACGGGACAATGTCCCTTTGCCAAGGAGGGAAAATCAAAATTTTTATTTTTCTCTCCATTTCCTATTCACCCTCTTTTAAGCTCGAAGAGGCTTTAAACCCAACAACAACCATGGCACATTTCCAGATCACAGCAGATACAACTTTGACCCGAGTAGGCACTTGTACAGAATCATTGACAGCCTTAGCCTTGAACGAAGCTATAGTAGAAGCATCAAAGGCAAAATTTTAGCGACACGTTGCTTATCGACAAAAAAGACTTTGATTACTTCTACTTATAGACTTGGATTGAACATGGGGAATAGGTGGTTGCAAGAATTCTGTAGCTGCAACGAATTCCAGGACCACACAGTCGTCGGTGCTATCTTGAGTAGCAACTGACCAGGCATTAAGGAGGGTGCACAATGTGGCACAATCAGCAACTTTGTGAGAAGCACCAATAGCCATACTTCCACACTCAAAAACCATGACTTCAACAAGCAGATGATATAAGGCTGAATCAGGCATCAATGATCCCTCTTCAACACTACTGGGAAGGAAGGGTTTATCGATATCAGGCTTTCTAAGAACATGTTCAAACTGATAATTATAATGAGCAAATGCCTCGTAGAAAGGTACCTCATCGTTGTTGCATTCAATTGAGTTATCCTTAATTCGGCCAGCAAAAGGATAAAAACGAGCAAGAGTTACGGACAAAGATTTCTTCAGAAGAAGTAATCTTGATAAATAGACTGCCCATGTTTGCTCGTCGTTGGAAAATGATTCACCACCATCTAAGGGAGGATAAAATAGACATAACTGAACAGGCATGGGTAGTGCCATATGGTCTAAAACAGAAAATTTGAAGCATCTAAGGTGATTAGCGAAGAAATTATGATTGGAAGCGGTTAACAAGAAGAAATGACTATATATATACAGGAGCAGATTATCTCCTGTTCTCTAAGACTAAGCTCTCCACAATTCATAACTAACTTAACTAACCCGTAACTAACTTAACTAACTTCTCGAACCTATGAGAGCAACTTTGACTAACTGTTTCCCTTCTCCTTCTTTGGCATTACATTCAATACTCCCCCTCAAGCTAGGTGGTGTAAAGATATTAAGTAATCCTAGCTTGGACCTTAAATGAAGGTGTTGAGCTTTGTTTAGCCCCTTTGTAAGAATGTCAGCAGGCTGTTCGTTGCTATTAATATACTCGGTTCTCACAAGTCCCTGTTGTATCTTCTCTTTTATAAAATGGCAGTCTATCTCAATATGTTTTGTTCTTTCGTGAGAGACTGGATTAGCTGCAATTTGAATTGCAACTTTGCTGTCACTGTAAATAGTTGCTGGGAATTCAAACTCGGGACCAATTTCTTTGAGCAATCCTAATAGCCATGTCAATTCTGCTACTGCTGAAGCCATACTTCTATACTCAGATTCGGCAGAGCTTCTTGAGATTGTAGTCTGTTTCTTTGATTTCCATGACAATGTTGAGTCTCCAATCTTCACTTGAAAACCTGTGATAGACTTCCTTGTTTGAGGGCATGCTGCCCAATCAGCATCATAAAATGCTGTAATTTTATCCCGTGGTTTACTTGACAGAAGCACACCTAGGCCATGCTCATTTTTGATATATTTAACTATTCTTTGAGCTGCTTCCATGTGCGACCTTTTTGGTTGTTACAAGAATTGACTTAAATTTTGGACACTGAAGGCTATGTCTGGCCTTGTGACTGTGAGATATAGTATCTTTCCAATAAGTCTTTGGTATGGTCCTCGATCCATTAGAACTTCATCTTCTGTGAGTGAAGAGGCTGAGAAGCTTTCATCATATTCCCTAGTTGTAAGTTTCAGATTGTTGCCATAGGTGTACCTGTTGGTTGTGCAGCTGAGAGTCCAAGTTCAGACACTAACTCTAATGCATATTTTTTTGATCTATTAGGATTCCTTTATCTGACCTTGCAAACTCGATCCCTAGAAAGTATTTTAATTTTCCCAAGTCCTTCATCTTGAATGCTTTCCGTAATGCACTCTTGGTGTCCTCTACAAGCTCTAACCTATCACCTGTTATTAACATGTCATCAACATAGATTAGAACCACAGTAGTGCCTTTGTCTGTCTTGTTGATGAATAGGGAATGATCAAATTGGCTCTGAGTAAACTGAAGACTCAATAAAGCTTCTGTTAATTTTTCATTCCACTGCCTTGGCGCTTGTTTTAATCCATAGAGGGATTTTATGAGTCTACATACTTTAATCTCCCCCTGACTCTGAAATCCCTTTGGTAATTCCATGTATATCTCATCAGTAAGATCTCCCTGTAAGAAGGCATTATACATATCCATTTGGTTTATATGCCAACCTTTTGAAACTGCTACAGATAGGATTGATCTAACTATCACCATCTTGACTACATGAGAGAATGTCTCTTGGTAATCTATGCCTTCTTGTTGACTGTAGCCTTTTGCTAAAAGTCTTGCCTTAAGCCTTTCTATTTCCCCTGTTGCTTTATACTTAATCTTGTATATCCATTTGCAACCAATTGGTTTCTTCCCTTTTGACAGACTTACAATCTCCCATGTGTTATAATCTTGTAGTGCATTGATCTCTGATTGCATTGCTTCAATCTAGTTTGGATCTTGAACTGCTTTAGCATAGGACTGAGGTTCTGTAATAGATGAGAAGGCTGATAGAAAAGCACTGTATTTTGGTGAGATTTTTTCATATGAGATGAAGTCTGAAATTGGATAAGTGGTACTGAAGTAAGCTAAGAGATATGAAGTCTTTTATCCATATAGGTGGCTTTGAAGTTCTTGTTGACTTTCTAGTAGGTACAACTCTTGGTTTTGATCTTGGCATAGGCGAGTGGGCAATGATTGAGTTGTTGGTGCTATAGTGAGCTGTATTAGAGGTTGTGTGTTTATGATGGATTGTGTTTCTGGATTGATTTGAGCTGGAGGAGATGATGAACTAATAGATGATGACTGTTGTGTTGTCTCATTATTTCCATTCACTCTCCTGTCAGAACACTCTTGTAGCTCTAGAATTGATAAAATGTGTTCATCTGCTGAAGTCATCTCAGTCATAGTGTTGGTGAATATTAGAATCTCAGTAGTACTCCACTTGAATGGAAGATCATCTTCCCCGAATCTAACATCCCTACTGATAAAAAAAACATTTGTTATTGAGATCATATAATGTATAACCTTTTTGTACTTCCGAGTATCCAATCAGTACAACAGTCCTTGTCCTTGATTGGAGTTTATCTGTTTCAACAAGGTTCTTAGCATAACATAGACATCCTATTACTCTTAGGTGATTGAGTGAAGGTTTCCTGTTGTACATATTTTCATATGGAGATACTTTAACTGTAGATGAAGGCAACCTATTAATCAATATACAACAGTTTGAACACAATGTCCCCAAAACTTTAGAGGAATATTTACTTGAAACTTGACTGCTCTTGTTATTTCTAGAATATGCCTATGTTCTCTTTCTCCTATGCCATTTTGCTGAGGTGTATAGGCACATGACCTTTGATGTATTATACCAAATTGTTTTAATATATTGTTACATACATCATTTTGGGAATTCAGTATTATTGTCAGATCTTATGACTTTAACCATGACATTAAACTGAGGGGCTCGGGATGGATTTCGGATGGTTGGCGGAGTTTTGAACTTGGAAATTGCAGCAAATAGCTGCTGGTGTAAGTTTCTGGTGTTGGCCGCACCTGCGGAGGGGTAGTCGCAGGTGCGAAAGGAGGCTAGGCAAGGGAAATCCGCAGGTGAGAAGAGATGGTCGCACCTGCGAAGCCGCAGGTGCGAAAATTGGTCCGTTAGTGGAATTGCGCAGGTGCGCACCTGGGACCGCAGGTGCGAGTTCGCAGGTGCGGGTCCGCAGGTGCGATTAAGTGTCCGCAGGTGCGGAAATGCTGGGCAGAACAGTATAAAAGAGGCCTCCGTGAAATTTTGTTCCCTCCAAAATTATTGCATGCGGTTGGATCTCTTTTGAAGGAAAATTGAAGAGGGAATTCGTGGTTCTTCGGTGAAGGTAAGTTCTCGGGTTATTAAAATCGTTTCTATGCTATTTTAATCGGATTAGGCTTGTAAATTGGAGGATTGGAAAATTCTTTTGGCAATTTGGGTACGCATTTGTGGTCTGATTGTGGTGTTTTTCGTATATGTAGAATCGTGGGAGGACGAGGTTTCTAGTGATGTAAAATTTATCAAATTTCGAGACGTGGGCCCGGGGCTCGGGTTTGGCCGAATTTCGAGATTCTTGTATAATTTGATAGTTTTCAATTGGGTTGTGTTCCTTTAGTATATATTAGTGATGTTAAACTAGTTTTGGCTAGATTCGGAGCAATTGGGGGCCAATTTGAGGGGCAAGATCATATCGGACTAATATTGTGGCCCGGTAGAGGTAAGTAATGGTTATAAATCTTGTCCTGAGGGTATGAAACCCCAGACTACGTATTTCTCACTAATTTTAGAATGGGGCACATGTCGGATGACGAGTATGTGGCGCGCATAGATTTTTAGATTGGACTAGGTCCACTCCGCGGCAACTAACGAGTTGCATATTTTACTCAAAACCTTATGTTAAATTATATTCTAAAGATTGTTGAAATATTTGGGCTATAAGCCGTGTTTAGGGCCTCGTGCCGATCTGTTTAGACCCCTTGGGGGATTTTTACTGCTATTTTTCCTCACTATTTATTGATGATTTCACTCAGCCACATTGTGCTTACTGTTTTCGAACTCAGCCTGATTTACACTATTTTGAGATTTAAAAATGATGTTTTGGGTCGAGTACCCTGTTTTGCTGATTCGTCGGAGGGGCTTTTTTGAGAGGTTTTGCTGAGTGAGGCCGAGGGCCTGATTGTGAGGATATGATACGCCACGAGGTGGCTTGATATTAGCGCTTGGGCTGAAGGAGCCCCTCCGGAGTCTGCACACACCCCCAGTGAGTGCACCGAGTGCCGAGTGATTGGGAGGCATGATTGACTGTGAGGTGGTGAGTGACTGTGAGGTGCTGAGTGACTGATTACGAGTGATGGTAAGGTATGCCCGAGGGGCTGATTATGAGTGACTGTGAGGCATGCCCGAAGGGCTGATTATGATACATATTTTTGCCCGAGGGGCTACTTATGATTTTACTACTTTCACTCTGAACTTATGAAATATGTTTTGCCCGAGGGGCCTCTATATGATTCATTTCATTTTCATCCTAAATCTTTCGATTTGAAGTTGTTGAAAATATACATGTTTCAAAGGATTTTTCTGAAATGGTTTAAGGCATGATGATATCATATATCTATGTTTATACTGTTAGAAAGAAAGGTTGTGCATATTTTGAATTGATGACATTGATTTTTGTGTGATTTCTTTCCACTTAGACTTGATTTATTTTCATTACTACTGAGTTGGCGTTCTCACATTACTCCCTACACCCCAGTGTGCAGATTCAAGTGCAGATACCGAGCATTAACCGTCTATTCCGTGCGGAGCCGGAGTGCGGGATATAGAGGTAACTGTTCAGCGCCCGCAAGCAATCTCTGTTTTCCCTTCTTGTTTTATCTAGCTATTTATTCGGAGGTTTTATATTATAATATTATACCTTTGGCTTATTTTCTTAGATGCTCATGACATGTTGGCTCTGGATTTTAGGGCTGGTTGAACCATTTATTGGCCTAATGTATTTAGTAAACTCTATATATGTTATGAAATGCTTGAAATTGGTTGAGAAATTGAAAGAAACTGTAAACATGGGGTTATTGGCTAGCCTAGTTCCACGATAGGCGCCATCACGACCGGTTTAGGATTTGGGGTCGTGACAGCTATGCATGCTGCATTATCTTCATACAAAATCGTGGGTAGTTTGTCATATTTCAAACCACATTTGTCTCGAATAAGATGTATTATAGACCTCAACCACACACATTCTCGACTTGCTTCATGAATAGAAATTATCTCAGCATGATTAGATGAAGTAGCAACAATTGATTGCTTAGTCGATCACCAAGATAAGCAGTGCCTCGACAAGTAAACACATAGCATCTTTGAGATCGAGCCTTGTGCGGGTCAGATAAATACCCAGCATCGGCATAGACAATAATATTGGGATTGCAATTATTGCCATAAAATAAGCCCATAGCGGTAGTTCCTTTTAGATACCGCAATATGTGTTTAATTCCATTCCAATGTCTCCTTGTAGGAGCAGAGCTATATTTTGCTAAGACATTAACTCAAAAAGTTATGTCAGGCCTTGTTGTATTAGCAAGATACATTAGTGCACCAATTGCACTAAGATATGGTACTTCAGGACCAAGTAGCTCTTCATTCTTTTCTTGAGTTCGTAATGGATCCTTATTCACATCAAGTGATCGAACAACCATCGGAGTACTTAATGGATGTGATCCATCTTAAAACCGTTCATTACCTTTTCTATGTAGGCAGATTGATGAACAAAAATCTCATTTTCCATGTGTTCAATTTGCAAAACCAAGACATAATTTTGTTTTTTCGAGATCTTTCATCTCAAATTCTTTCTTTAAATAATCAATTGCCTTTTGGAGTTCTATAGGAGTTCCAATAAGGTTTATGTCATCAACATATACGACAAGTACAACAAATTCCGATATTGTTTTCCTTATAAAAACACATGGACAAATGGCATCATTTATATAACCTTCATTTAATAAATACTCACTAAGACGATTATACCAAATACGTCCTGATTGCTTTAGACCGTACAAAGATCTTTGCAATTTGATTGAAAACATTTCTCGAAATTTTGAATTATGTGTGTTAGGCATTTTAAATCCCTCGGGAATTTTCATGTATATCTCATTATCAAGTGAGCCATAAAGGTAGGCGGTAACCACATCCATTAAATGCATGTCAAGCTTTTCATGGACAATAAAACTAATGAGATAACATAACGTTATAGCATCCATAACAGGTGAATATGTCTCTTCATAATCGACACTAGGCCTTTGTGAAAATTCTTGTGCAACAAGGCGTGCCTTATATATTTGTACCTCATTTTTCTCAATCCTCTTGCGTACAAAGACCCATTTATAACCAACAGGCTTAACACCATTAGGTGTTTGGACTACAGGCCCAAAAACTTCATGTTTCACAAGTGAATTCAATTCTGATTGGATTGCTTCTTGCCATTTTGGCCAATGACGTCTTTGTCGACATTCTCCAACATATTGAGGTTCAAGATCCTCACTATCTTGCATAATGCAAGATGCAACATTATATGCAAATACGTAATCCACCACTTTATCCACTCGATTCAAATTTATCTCAATATCGATTGGATTTATTGATAGTTCCTTATTTTCTTGAGTATCGGGATCAGTGGTTTCCTCATGAATCTAAGAATTTATTAAATCGTGGATTTCTTCATGAGACCCTTTCGTAGTGTCATTTTGATCATTTGTTTTATTTTTTCTAGGATTTCGATCCTTAGAACCCAATAGTCTGCCACGTTTTAGGCGTGCTTTTGACTCATTAGATATGGCACTAGAAGATTGTCCAATAACGTCAATACAGATTGGAACATTCTCTGCAGGGATATGTGATTTTGTTATCCTTTTCAAATCCGTAAATGCGTATGGAATTTGATTTGCTATTCTTTGCAAATAGATAATCTTTTGAACCTCTTTTCACAAATAGAGGTACGTGGATTAAGATGAGATAATAATGAATTTTTCCACAAAATTTCCAGTTTGGTTTCACCAATTTCTCCCCCTAATTTTTAGAAAAGTGTCTCATGGAATCGACAGTCTGCAAATCGAGCAATGAATAAATCCCCCATTAATGTTTTAAGATAGCGAATAATGAAGGGCGATTCAAACCCAACATATATTTCTAACCTTCTTTGGGGACCCATTTTGGTGCGATATGGCGGTGCTACAGGCACATATACTGCGCATCCATAAATTCTTAAATGGGATATATTAGGTTCATGACCCAAAACTAATTGCAACGGGGAATATTTATGATAATTTGTCGGTCTGAGATGAACTAGCATTGCTGCATGCAAAATGGCGTGACCCCAAACAGAAGTGGACAACCTCGTTTTCATGAGTAGCGGTCTTGCTATCAATTGTAGACGTTTAATTAAAGACTCTGCAAGGCCATTTTGAGTGTGAATATGAGCTACCGGATGTTCCACTTTTATCTCAATTGATAAGCAATAATCATTAAGTGCTTGGGATGAAAAATCAACAGTATTATCAAGTATAATAGACTTAATTGGATTATCGCGAAATTGTGCCCGCAATCGAATTATTTGTGCCATTAATTTTGCAAAAGCAAGGTTGCGAGATGCCAATAGGCACACATGAGACCATCTAGAGGATGCATCTATTAAGACCATAAAATATCTAAACGACCCACTAAGTGGGTGAATAGGTCCACAAATTTCCCCTTGTATACGTTCTAAAAACGCAGGGGACTCAATCCCAACCTTTGTTGGTGACGGTCTAATAATTAACTTGCCTTGATAACAAGAAGTGCAAGAAAATTCATTATTTAAAATAATCTTTAAATTCTTTAATGGATGCCCATTTGAGTTTTCTATAATTCGTCTCATCATAATTGATCCAGGGTGTCCCAATCGATCATGCCAAAGTACAAAAGTATTGGAATCNCTTTAAATTCTTTAATGGATGCCCATTTGAGTTTTCTATAATTCGTCTCATCATAATTGATCCAGGATGTCCCAATCGATCATGCCAAAGTACAAAAGTATTGAAATCGGTAACCTTTTGGTTTACAATAGAATGTGCCTCAATTGCACTAATTCTTGTCCAATACAGCTAGGGGTTGGCATAAAATCCGAAAAACCAAACGGAACCAAACCAAACCGAACCGAACCGAACTAATTTGGTATTTCGGTTTTGATTTTTTCGGTATTTTGGTTTATTTCAGTACATAAATTTCGGTATTTCAGTTCGATATACGGTATTGGGTTTTTGATATTTCGGTATTTCAAAATACCGAAATATTTTTTTTTTGGATGACCGAGAAATCTGTCTGGGGCCGATCCTTTGGACTTACCACAGCCTTCAAAACTCGGTGGATAATGGGTCCGCCCCTCTACCCTTCTCCACTTAAATATCGAGATTTGCTTGGCATGGTGTGGGGGCTTGAACCTGTGACCTAAGACACAAATCCACCACCCTTTGCCACTTGAGCTAGGCCCTGGGGGCAAATACCGAAATAGTTTAGTCCAAGCCCAACTTTATTTTTATTTTTTAGCCCAATAACTTTAAGCCCACACCTCAAAAGTCCAAAACCCCTAGTTCCTTACCCTTATGCTTTAGCAAGGTTCCACCAAGCCGATTAAGAACTTCTAGAATTTTGGAGCATAGATAAAAAGTGTATACTGTATAGGCAGTCAACTATCTTTGGCATTGAGCTTGAATGGACTGTTCAACTATCCTTCTTTTTGCTTTAGGATAAAGTATGGCTTTATAGTAGAGGCATAAAAGGAATTGTTGCTTTTTACGTGTAAGTTGTAATACTTAGGTGCAACTTTTTCTCTTGTATTAGCCAATGGTATTATAAGATGCTTCCTTGGATTGCCTCCGTGTTTAGTCAAATGCTAGTAAATAATACTAGTTGCATTGGTTTCAAAAGTTGAAACGTATGTTTTCAACCCTAAGAGCTACAAATTTGAATAGGCACAAGCCTTATAACATAGATTTGGTGTAAATCGAAACCGTACCGAACCAAAATAAGAAATACCGAACCGTACCGAAATATTTTGGTACGGTATTTGGTATACACAATTGATAAACCGAATACTGAACCGAAATTCTTAAATACTGAACCGAAGTACCGAATGCCCATCCCTAAATACAGCCCACAAGATAAAGATGGGAACTTCTCAATAACCCTCTTTTGACCGGAGACATTCTTGGTAATGATGAGATATTCAAGATTATTCTCATCTATTGTCTCAATATGATATCCATTTTGGCAGATGTCTTTAAAAATCAAAAAGTTCCTCTTGGACTTGGAGGAGAACATTGCATTCTCTATGATAAGTATTGTTCCCTTAGACAGAGTTATAGTAGCTCTTCCAGAGCCTTCAATTAATTTACTACTACCAGAAATTGTAGTAACATCTGCCTTACACATATTTAAATGAGAGAAATATTTATTCTCTTTGAATATTGTATGTGTCGTACATGAATCAACTAAACAAATATTTCTACAATTAAACATTGATCCAAGTTTGCTTTGTGAGGTATCCATATTTGCTTACCATGGTTTGACATACAAAAGAAATATAAGAATAAACATTAGTATATTCTTGTCGATTAAATATATTCATGAATTTATTCAAGCATTTAACAAGGGAGCTAATAATGAGAAAGATAAGGACATTTAGTAGAATTAAATACCATACATATAAATAATACGATTAACACAGTGTGAAATTGCAATTGTGGAAGAAAAGAAAACAAACTAAGTCGTGATGTTATAGTTTTATCTCACTGAGGTCTCTCTATCAATGTTTCAGAAAAGGTCATAGAAAAGCTTTACATGATGGAGCTAATTGTAGATTTTTAAAAAAAAAATATGGCTCAATAGGTTACATCATTTAAAATGAGATAACGTAAAACGGGACGTATTTCCTGTAGCAGGAAATAATATTTTCTATTATATATGGTATTATTCCTTTGGTCAACAAATTTATTTACATTTAATTTTTTGACGGAATATTTGCTCATGAAAAGCCAATGCTTTTTGGATCTAGGAAGTTTTGTTTTGTTAGAATAAAGTACGGTTTGCAAAGTAAAGTGACAAATATAGCTTACTGTTATAAATGGAATTTATTTAGTCAAAACAAACTATTTCATAGAATAAACAATACTAATCGATACTAATGACTACTACTCATGTAAAGGACTATGATTACATGATGTTTATTCATTAACTACTAAGAATAGGCAAAAATAAAAATTGAACTACTCAATCATCTTTAACTACGGATCCATCACCGATCAAATGGTCTATTTTTCCATCAGGGTGCTCAAAGAAGTCTACCACATCCAAGTGGGTGATGTCAAAATCATTTTCAAAGACAAAATTGGCTTCAGGGCTTTTATTATTTAGAGATGCTTGATAAAGCTCAACCAAATGTCTTGGTACACGACAAATATTTGCCCAGTTCCCTTTTCCACTGCAATGATAACATTCAACTTCTGAACCATTTGCCTTTGACTCTCATTTTTCCCTTTCCACTTTTGGTGGTTATTTTTCTTTTGGGGGTGATTAATACCAGAAAAATTTCTTCCTTGTCCATGGTCACGACCATGACTACGACCATGACCACAAATAGGGCCACAGTCTTTTCCACGCTTGGCATAATGGAAATACACATCATCCACTTCAGGCAATGGTGTAGACCGAGTGGGTCGATTTTCGTGATTTCTGATGAGCAAGTCATTATTTCGTTCAGCCACAAGGAGAAGAGAAATCAAATCAGAGTACTTGTTGAAACCTTTCTTTCGGTACTGCTGTTGCAAGACCATGCATGAAATGTTGTAAACATTTTTTCAAGCATATCATAGTCAGTGATATTATCTCCACAAAGTTTCAATTTAGAAGTAATTCTGAACATTGTAGAATTATATTCAGAAAAAGACTTAAAGTCTTGGAGCCTCAGATGAGCCCAATCATATTGTGCTTGTGGAAGAGTGACCAACTTTAAGTTGTCATATCTTTCCTTTAAGTCATTTCACAAAACAAGTGGATCTTTGACTGTGAGATATTCTATTTTCAACTCTTCATCAAGGTGATGGCGCAAGAAAATAAAGGTCTTAGCACAGTCTTGGGTAAATGCTTTATTTTTATCTTTAATGGCGTCTCCAAGACCCATTGCATCTAAATGGATTTCAGCATCCAACACCCATGTCATATAGTTCTTGCCCGAAATTTCAAGGGCAACAAACTTTCTTTTCATAGTGTCAGTCATAATTAAAAAGAGGAGAAAATTTATACCTTAATCTTATCAAAGAGCTTCTTGAGACGGTAGAGTCTCGTGCTGATAACATGTTATGAAACAATAAAAGAAGAAGAAAATATTACAGAGAAAGAGAGAGAGGAAATTCTTATTGAATTTTGGGATGATTTACAATGGAATATGACCCCTCTATTTATAGGAAAAGAGTGACTTAGCACCAAGTAAAATCCCTAAGATCTCTCTAAAATATAGACATTCACCTTAAATATATATATATATATATATATATTTAAGGTGAATGTCTATATTTTAGAGAGATCTTAGGGATTTTACTTGGTGCTAAGTCACTCTTTTCCTATAAATAGAGGGGTCATATTCCATTGTAAATCATCCCAAAATTCAATAAGAATTTCCTCTCTCTCTTTCTCTGTAATATTTTCTTCTTCTTNGTATGTGTATATGTGTATATTTTGATTTTTTTTAGAAATAAAATTTGTACTCTAAGAATGAGAGTATATTTGTAGTTTTTTTATATAAATAAAACTTATTAAGAGTAAGATAAAAGTTTAAATATTAATATTAGACCTAAAAGAAATATCTACACTAAAAGTATTGAATTTGGGTATGGCCAAAAATTAGTTGTTTACATCATGCCCCTCTTTGCTTGGAAACAAGAAGAGTTTCCAGGCAAAGAAAATGAACAAGGTGACTGATTTTTGACCTCACTATTATTTAAAAAGGAACAAAAGATAAAATAAAAAGATGTGACTGAGCCTTGATTTTAGGCAGCCTACATATCACGGGTTATAAGAGAATCATGTCACGTGTAGTTCAAATGGAAGAAGTGTGATGTAGTATGCTTAGATCGAGAGTCCATTGAGGTTCCGTCGAGTTTCCGATCCGGGGTTCCTACTATTACGTCAAAATGAAAAGAAAATTACATAGTATTGAAATCTAAGAGTTACAAAATTCCTATCTAAATGCCATCTGGAATCTTGACTTGCTTCCCCCATTGACTTAAAATTGAAACTTGATGGTCTCGATTTAACAGACTATGAAATATTCTCACAGGCTTGTTCCTTGACCAGGTAATAAGAAGATGGATCTTGAAATCATATGTATATGCATGCATTATGTCAAAGCTGGTTCGGCTGGTATTGAGATCAAATGTTCCACTTTCTCTAGCGAGAGCTGGAATCTTATTTTTGCACATCCAATCCATACTTTGCAGAAAAACCTGCAAGCCATCAGAAACAAACAAAACGAACAAAAAATTTATTCCCCAGTTTACTGTCATGACCCAAAATCCACTAGTCGTGATGGCACCTAACCCAACCCGCTAGGTAATCCAACTAACATCTATCCAGTTTCAATAATATTTTACAGGACAATTTAATCAAAAGAAATTATCTAAATCTTATACATTTCCCAAGGACTGGTAGTACAAATCATGAGCTTCTAAGAATAGAGTTTACACAGATGATATGAAGTAAATACATCTTCTATTTGAAAGGTACAAAAATAGAGTTTTATAAACATAAGGCTACCATGAACAAGAGGCAACTACAACAGGGACGTAGGTACACCTTCAAATCCAGCTCCCATCGAACACATCAACAACATCAGCCAATATCTGCACGCAATGTGCAGAAGTGTAGTATCAGTACAACCGACCCCATGTACTGAGTAAGTAACAAACCTAACCTTAGGCTGAAAGCAGTGACGAGCTGGAATAGGTCAGGTCCAACACCTATAACCAATAGCAGTTCATAATAACGTAAAGCATATAGATAAGAAAGTAACTTAGAGATAAAAATGCTCAGCTTTTTCACAGTTTTCCAAAAATAGTTCCACTTTTCAAGAATATCAGTGAATACTCAAATCCTTTACTGAAATCGTCGTAAAATATGAGATAGTTTGAAAACTGTAAATTATTCCCAAAATCCTTTCCACAAAAAATTAGATGTTTCATTTTCTTTCCAAATAGCAAGTATTAAATACCTCTCTATGCCCACATATCAATGTGTGTAAAAAACATCATGAATGACGTGACACCATACAACATGAGGAAAAAATATATCTCTATGCATGTACGTCATGTGTGCATGCCAATACCATGTATCTTAGAGTTGAATCATGTACTCACACTCTTAGAGTACTCAATCTCACTGTCTCACACTTTTCACTCATCATGCTCAACCACTCGGTACTGTATATGGCCTTGGGAAATCCATCCCAGAACATATACAACACTGACTATAAGTCATCCAGTACTGAGGAAAAAGGGCAATCCAACCCAGAAATTCATCTCCAGATATCAAGTACTTCAGAAAAATCCATGTCCAGGGAAATCCATCCCTCTATAATATCATCCAAGCTCATTGGGAGTGTGTACAGACTCTGGAGGGGCTCCTACAGCCCAAACACTATCATAAGCCATATCCAGGCATAAATCAATATAACATGCAGCGGCGTGCATCCCGATCCCATAATTGTCACTCATAATCAGGCTTTCAGCCTCACTCAATTATCAATCTCTCCAGCCTCACAATGTCATGAAACTAGTCCGACAACAATGATATGATGTATCAATAAATGACAACTGAGACTGATATATGATATGAATGCATGAATATGATTGAGTACAAAATATCAATGCAATGAGAGATGACAGCAAGAAACAACCACTATGGGTACACACAATTTCAGCATAAAGCCTAAACATGATATTTAGCATGATTGACAGCTCAGTTACTTTATCACATGGTGAAAACACAAATATCAACAAAATAGGGCCATTATACTGTGCCATGGGAACAACAGAGTCCCAATTCACAGGGTGCACGCCCACACGCCCACAAGCCCACACGCCCGTCACCTAGCATGTGCGTCACCTCATCCTCAATTATATATCATGTAATTCGGGGTTTCATACCCTCATCACTAAGTATACAAGAGTTAGTTACCTCGAAAAAACCAATACCAATGCCGAGCAAGCCAAGCGACGCTCCAAAGATGCCATCCCGCGTGTTCCGACCTCCGAACGGCTCGAAACTAACCAAAAACAACTCAAATACATTATCACGATCCAAAATCCTAACTGAGGCTGTGATAGCGCCCAATAGCAGGGTCAAGCAAGGGCTCTTAATTTACTAAAGGTTCCTTCTTATTAGATTAAACACTTTAGAATATACTCAATTTTTAAAAGTTAAAACATGATTTGACAAGGATAATCAGCCAGTTTTAATCAAAACAGTCATGATGAGGAATGAGCCAATATGTATATATACAGACTCGTAAACAAAAATAACAACAACGTGTGAGCCAGGAACTAGTGTCACAAGTCCTACGGGCATACTAACAGAATATACAAAACATAATATACAATCCCACTGTCTGAAAGGAAAAGACGGGAAATAAGCAAAAGAAAACTCCAAGGTGCTGCCGAGGATCGTCAGGAGAAGCATCTCACCGTGAAGTTGGGTCCAACTGAGATAAGAATCGAGCTCTGGTCTGATAACCAGATGTAACAACCTCAAAACCTGTACAATTAAGTACAGAAGTGCAGCATGAGTACATAAACAAATATGTACCCAGTGAGTATCCCGCCTAACCTGGAAGAGGTAGTGATGAGAGGTAGACGTGATACTTACTAGGCTCAACATTTCTAAATAACATGATTTAATAGGAGCTAGGCAGACATAACAGTCGTAGAATCACAAAGAAATGAATTATCAAGTATAATTGTATTTACCTTTGCATGTCAAATTTCACTAGCATATAATGTAATAAATTCCCTTATTAACATGAACCAGTTTATACAATTACAACAAATTCCCAGTAAATCATACAACACATAATAGGCCGGAAACGTACGGCCGAAACGTCGCGAAAAATAAATGTGCATTGCCGAGGGTCGAATGGCTCGAACCACAGATGCATCTATTACCCCGCTCGTGAATCGAACATACGACGCGATTGACATAATAGTAGGGCTATTCCGCTCACGAATCATACATGTGACGCGGGGCCGCATACATACATAAAATTATCAGTTTTTAGGGAATTAACAGAGATTATTCTTTAAGGCAAGAACCTAAGCAATATATTATGGACCACAACTTCCGAATATTCTCATGCCAAATCAAGGATAATAAGCAAATCAAAATACGTGTAGGAATACATGTAAGGCACATATAAGCATGCTCGTGAGTCCTAGAACTACCCAACATAACATAGTAGTAGCTACGCACGGACTCTCGTCATTTCGTGCGTGCGTATCCACCGCAAATAAGAAAATGCAATTATTTATAATCATCTATGGGGACAATTCCCCCTTACAAGGTTAGAAAGGAGACTCACCTCGTGTCGAACCTACTCCCCGGACCAAGAACGCGCCCGAAACTCCAGACTCTACACCGGAGGACTCGAAACTAGCCAAATGTTATACAAATTCATCAATTTATGCTCAAAGTATGGAAATTTTCCTACTACTAAGTCACATTCGCCATTCTTGAAGAAATTCTAAAATCGGACACCGGGCCCGCCTGCTCGGATTCCAATAATTCTCGAAGGAAACACTCACCCATAGCCTAAGGATCATTAGTACATGATTTCTACTTGATTTCATAGATAATTCACGGTTAAATTGTCAAATTATCGAAAGCCCTAGGCTACTACCCCATTCTTGATTTTTCACCAATTTAGGGAGTTAATTAAGCTAGTAATCCATGCATGAAGCTAAGATTAGAGTAGAATTTACTTACCTTCAATAACCAGGTCGTTTGCCCCTCTAAAATGGGGGAAATCGCCCCAAGGAAGAAGAAAAAGATAAGGAAAATGGCTTAAATCCCGTGTATAAAAACACACCATCTGAACAATGTTTCCGCACATGTGGCTCGAGGACCGCACCTGCGATCAAGATTCGCACCTGCGGAAATGGACGAGGAGGCCTGAGCCCACACCTGAGGAGTGCAGACCGCACCTGCGGCTCCGCTCCTGCGGAACTTTATCCGCACCTACGAGAATTGGCCTGCCCGCTGGGGGGTCGCACCTGCGAGGTTGGGACCGCAGGAGCGTTCCCGCACCTGCGATTGGGCAACCGCACCTGCGGTCACACCAGAACAGGTGCACCATCAGCTATTTCAGCTGGTTTTTGGCCTCGTGTGGTGTCTGGGAGGAACCTGGGCCAACCCGAGCCCCCATCCAAATATACCAACAAGTCCCAAATCATAATACGGACTCGCTCGAGTCTTCAGAACACCCAAAACAACGCTAAAACTCAAAATCACACCTCAAAACCCCTAGAACCAAACTTAGGAACTTTAAGTTTTCTAGACTTCGCTAACAACGCGCCGAACCGACCTATACTACTCGGAATGACACCAAATTTTGCAGGCAAGTCATAAATGACATAACAGAACTATTCCTGGTCTCGGAATTCCATTCGGACCTCGATATCGCAAAAATACGTCCCAAACCATAATAGGAACTTAAGGAACTCTTATTTCAATATTGGGCGCTGAAACGCTCCCGGTCGTCCAAAACCCATTCCGAACATACGCCCAAGTCCGAAATCATCATATGAAGCTATCGGAACCGTCGAAACTCGATTTCGAGGTCGCTTACTAAAAATGTTGACCGAAGTCAAACTTGGCCTTAAAGGCCAACCTTAAGGAACCAAATGTTCCTATAGCACTCTAAACACCTCCGAATCCCGGACCACCAGTCCCCGCAAGTCACAAATCATAATAAGCCGCTATGGGAAGTTTAATTTAGGGGAACGGGGTTCGATAATGCAAAATGACCGGTTGGGTCATTACATTCTCCACCTCTTAAACAAACGTTCATCCTCGAACGGGTCTAGAATCATACCTGAAGTGCTGAATAAGTGTGGATATCTGCTCCGCATGTCCTCCTCGGACTCCCAGGACACCTCCTCAACTGGTTGGCCCTTCCACTGGACCTTTACAGCAGAAACTCTCTTGGACCTCAACTGGCGGTCCTGTCTATCAATAATAGCAACTGGCTCCTCCTCGTAGCCTAAAATCTCATCCAACTAGATAGTGCTGTAATCAACCACGTAAGAGAAGTCGACGTGGTACCTCCGGAGCATGGATACATGAAAAACTGGATGAACTCCTGATAAATAGTGAGGTAAGGCCAGCTCATAAGCAACCTCCCTAACTCGCCTCAACACCTCGACGACACCTATAAACCTCGGGCTCAACTTGCCCTTCTTCCCAAACCTCATAATACCCTTCATAGGAGAGACTTTCAACAAGACCCTATCTCCCTCCATAAATGATACATCACACGCCCTCTGATCCGCGTAACTCTTCTGTCTAGACTGTGCTGTGCGGAGCCTCTCCTGAATCAACTTCACTTTCTCCGAAGCATCCCTCACCAGGTCGGTGCCATATAACTTAGCCTCGCCAGGCTCAAATTACCCGATAGTAGAACGACATCGCAGACCATACAAAGCCTCAAATGGTGCCATCTCAATGCTGAACTGATAACTATTATTGTAAGCAAACTTGGCCAAAGGCAAGAACTGGTCCCACTGACCTCCGAAGTCAATCACACAAGCCCTGAGCATGTCCTCCAATATCTGAACTGTACGCTCCGACTGACCATCAGTCTGAGGGTGAAATGCTGTGCTGAGGTCTATCTGGGTACCCATCTCACTATGTAATGCTCTTCAGAAGTGTGAGGTGAACTGAGGACCTCGATCTGATATAATAGACACCGGCACACCATGCAACCGGACTATCTCCCGAATGTAGATCTGGGCCAACCTCTCAGAAGTATAAGTAGTAGCTACTGGAATGAAATGCGCCGATTTGGTCAANAGATCTGGGCCAACCTCTCAGACGTGTAAGTAGTAGCTACTAGAATGAAATGTGCCGATTTGGTCAATCTATCCACAATGACCCAAACCGCGTCAACCTTTCGCAAAGTCCGAGGCAACCCAACCACGAAGTCCATAGTGATGCACTCCTATTTCCACTGAGGAATGGGCATCTACTGAAGTAGGCCTCCTGGCCTCTGGTGATCATACTTCACCTGCTATAAATTAATACACCTAGCCACATACTCCACAATGTCCTTCTTCATTCGCCTCCACCAGTAATGCTGCTTCAAATCACGATACATCTTCGTAGCACGAGGATGAACAGAATACCGAGAACTGTGTGCCTCCTCTACAATCCTCTCCCTCAGGCCATCAACCTTAGGATCACATAAGCGGCTCTGAAGTCTCAGAACACCATCCTCGCCAATAATAACCTCCTTGGCCCTGCCCTGAACCACTGTCTCTCATAGCTCAGCCAAACACGGATTATCATACTGCCGAGCCTTAATCTCCCCCAATAACGAAGACTGAGCAACCACATGTGCAAGAACTCGACGAGGCTCTGAAAGGTCTAATCTCACCAGGAGATTAGCCAAGGACTTAATGTCCAAGGCTAGAGGTCTCTCCTCTACTACAATATAATCCAAGTTACCCATACTCTCCGCCTTCCTGCTCAAAGCATCTGCTACCACATTTGCCTTGCCCGGGTGATAAAGAATGGTGATATCATAATCCTTCAACAACTCAAGCCACCTACGCTGCCTCAAATTAAGATCCTTCTGCTTGAACAAGTGCTGCAAGCTACGGTGGTATGTATAAACCTCACAGGACACTCCATACAAGTAGTGCCTCCAAATCTTAAGAGCATGAACAATCGCCGCCAACTCCAAATCATGCACATGGTAATTCTTCTCATGAACCTTCAGCTGGGCGTGAAGCATAAGCAATAACTCTCCCCTCCTGTATCAACACACATCCCAAACCATGAGGCATCGCAATATACTGTGTACATCCCCGAACCGGAAGGCAATACCAGAACTGGTGCTGAGGTTAATGCTGTCTTGAGCTTCTGAAAGCTCTCCTCACACTCGTCAGACCATCGGAACGGGGCATTATTCTGAGTCAATCTAATCAATGGAGATGCAATAGAAGAGAACCCCTCCACAAATCGGCGATAATAGCCTGCTAGGCCCAAAAAGCTCCTGATCTCTGTAGCTGAAGTAGGACGCGACCAACTCTGAACTGCTTAGATCTTCTGAGGATCAACCTTGATACCCTCTCCGGATACCACATGCCCCAAGAATTCCACGGAATCCAACCAAAACTCACACTTGGAGAAATTAGCATACAACTTCTGTTCTCGCAAAGTCTGAAACACAACTCTAAAATGCTGCTCGTGCTCCCCCAGGCTACGTGAGTAAATCAAACTGTCATCAATGAAGACAATGACAAAGGAATCAATATACGGCCTGAACACCCTATTCATCAAGTCCATGAATGCTGTTGGGGCATTAGTCAAGCCAAAGGACATCACCAGGAACTCATAATGGCCATATCTCGTATGAAAAGCAGTCTTCGGAACATCTGAAGCCCGAATCCTCAACTGATGATACCCCGATCTCAAATCAATCTTACAAAACACACGAGCACCCTGCAACTGGTCAATCAAATTATCGATGCGCGGCAAAGGATACTTGTTCTTAATGGTAACCTTGTTCAACTGGTGGTAATCAATACACATCCGCATGGACCCATCCTTTTTCTTCACGAATAGAACTGGAGCACCCGACGGCGATACACTCGGCATGATGAACCCCTTAGCTAACAACTCCTCAAGCTGCTCCTTCAACTCTTTCGGAGCCATACAATACGGAGGAATAGATATAGGCTGGGTGCCCGAAGCTAAATCAATGCAGAAATCAATATCACGATCCGGAGGCATGCCTAGAAGATCCGAAAGAAATACATCAACAAACTCTCGAACCACTGGCACTGAGTCAATCGTCGGAGACTCGGAGGTGGTGTCTCGCACATAAGCAAAATAATCCAGACAACCCTTCTCGACCATATGTCAAGCCTTCAAGAATGAAATAACCCGGCTGGATGTACTAACTGAGGAACCTATCCACTCCAGCCTAGGCGACTCAGGCATGGCCATAAGGAGATAGCCAATCCATGCCCAAAATAATCTCAAAATCAACTATGTTGAGCAATAAGAGATCCGCTCAAGTCTCGAATCCACAAAACAAAATCACACATGACCGACAAATCCAGTCTACAACCACAAAATCGCCCACGGGAGTGGACACATAAATAGGAGAATCCAAGGACTCACGAGGGACACCGAGAAAATGAGCAAATAAGACCGAAACATAGGAATAAGTGGTTCCTGGATCAAATAACACCGATGCCTCTCTACCACATACTGCAATAATACTTGTGATCACGGCGTCTGAGGCCATTGAATCTGATCTGGCCGGGATAGCATAGAATCTAGTTGGAGCACTGGAAGACTGAGCTCCACCAGACAGAACAGGAGCTGGCTGACCTCCGTTGGCATGAATAGGGGCCGACAGAGCTCCCCATGCATGGAATCCACCTCTGGGACGACCTCTACCAGTCTGCCCTCCTCTTCTGGGTGGACAAACCGCCGGTGCTGAAAACGTAGGCTGATAGCTCTGCTGAACGGCCTTGCCTCGAAGCCTGGGACAAGTCCTACTCATGTGGCCTAGATCCCCACACTCATAACATCTAGTTGGTGGCATGGACTACTGCCCTGAAGAAGGACGCTGGACAACTAGGGGACAGTGAGAACTCTCCGGCATGGCAGTGAAGTAAGGAATAAAGGACCCCTAATGACCGGAATACCCACCCAAGGAACCCTGAATGGCTGGTGGGCGGTAGGAACTCTCTGGCATGGCGCTGAAATAGGTCCTCACTGGAGCACCACGGGGAGGTGGGGGAGGAGCTGAATATGGAGGCCTGCTAGACTGGCCTCTACCGAACTGACCTCTACCCCTGGCTGGGGCACCTCTGAAATCTCCTGAAAATCTAGCCCTCTTATCCTGCTGACCCTACTCTCTGCCTCTCGAACGATAACCCTCAATCCGATGAGCTATCTCGACCACAAGCTTATAGGGAGTCCCCATCTCCACTCTCGGGCCATGTTGGCCCTAATACCTGAGTGCAACCCTGCTACAAATCTCCGCACTCTCTTAACATCAGTAGGCAATATCATAAGGGCATGACGGGACAACTCAGAAAACCTGGCCTCATAATCTGTCACTGACATCTACCCCTGCTCTAGCTGCTCAAACTGATATCGCAGCTCTTCCCTCTCGGAGGGTGGAATATACCTGTCCAGGAATAGCTGAGTGAACTGCTCCCAAGTGATGGAAGGGGAACCTGCTGGTCTACCCAGGATATAGGACTGCCACCATCTGTGGGCCCTGCCCTCAAGCTGGAAAGTAGTGAAGTCCACTCCATGGGACTCCAGTATCCTCATGTTGTTCAGTATGTCCCTGCACTTATCAATAAAGTCCTGGGCATCCTCGCCCTTCTCTCCCCCGAAGATAGGAGGGTGAAATCGGGTCCATCCATCCAGTAACTTCTGCGGATCACCATCCGCAACTGGTCTGAGCTCAGGTGCTGCTGCTACTGGCTGGGCTCCACCCACGAGTAGTATACCCGGGGTATGATGAAGTGCTGCTGTCTGGCCTGCAGCTTGGGCAGTAGGGGTATGGGCTCCCCACCTACCTGAGATGTGGCAGGATCCGTTAGAAATAAATCAGCCTAGGACATAGTGTCCATGAATCGCATCATACGGCCCATGATCTTCTGCAATCCTGGCGCCTTTATAAAGTCTACTGGAGCAGGACCCTCTGGGGGCACCTCACCCTGCTCCTCTATAGCGGGGTCCTCTGGTGGTATGATTGGAATAGCTCGGGGACACCCTCGTCCCCTACCTCGGGCTGGTGCCCTCCCCCGACCTCTGCCACGGCCGTGAACAATGGGGGTAGCGACCCCTCCTGAATCTGGAACATCGGATGCACGCGTCCTCACCATCTGTGAGAGAATAGAAGAACGAAATTTAATAAACCATTGACTGCACGATAGAATAAAAATAAGGAGAGGTTTTCCTAACACCCTATAGCCTCCCGAAGATAAGTACTGACGTCTCCATACCGATCCGCAAGACTCTACTAGGTTTGCCCGTGACTTGTGAGACCTACGTGAACCTAGGGCTCTGATACCATGTTTTAACGACCCAAAATCCTAACTGAGGTCGTGATGGCACCCAACAACGGGGTCAAGCAAGCCGACTCTTAATTTACTAAAGGCTCCTTCTTATTAGATTAAACACTTTAGAATATACTCAGTCTTTAAAAGTTAATACATGATTTGACAAGGATAATCAACCAGTTTTAATCAAAACAATCATGATGAGGACTGAGCCAATATGTATATATACAGACCCGTAAACCAAAATAACAACTACGTGTGAGCCAGGAACTAGTGTCACAAGTCCTACGGGCATACTAACAGAATATACAAAAACTAATATACAATCCCACTGTCTAAAAGGAATAGACGGGAAATAAGCAAAAGAAAACTCCAAGGTGCTGCCGAGGATCGTCAGGAGATGCAGCTCACCGTGAAGCCGGGTTCAACTGAGATCAGAATCGAGCTCCGGTCTGATAACCAGATGCACCAGCCTTAGAACCTGTACAATTAAGTACAAAAGTGCAGCATAAGTACATAAACAAATATGTACCCAGTGAGTATCCCGCCTAACCTCGAAGAGGTAGCAACGAGAGGTAGACGTGATACTTACAAGGGTCAACATTTCTAAATAACATGATTTAATAGGAGCTAGGCAAGCATAACAGTCCTAGAATCACAAAGAAATGAATTATCAAGTATAGTTGTATTTACCTTTGCATGTCAAATTTCACTAGCACATAATGTACTAAGTTCCCTTATTAACATGAACCAGTTTATACAATTACAACGAATTCCCAGTAAATCAGACAACACATAATAGGTCGGAAACGTACGGCCGGAAAATCACAAAAAATAAATGTGCACTGCCGAGGGTCGAAGATCTCGAACCGTAGATGCATCTATTACCCCGCTTGCGAATCGAACATGCGATGCGGTTGACATAATAGTAGGGCTATTCCGCTCACGAATCATACATGTGACGCGGTGCCGCATACATACATAAAATTATCAGTTTTTAGGGAATTAACAGAGATTATTCTTTAAGGAAAGAACCTAAGCAATATATCATGGACCACAACTTCCGAATATTCTCATGCCAAATCAAGGATAATAAGCAACTCAAAATACGTGTAGGAATACATGTAAGGCACATATAAGCATGCTCGTGAGTCCTAGAACTACCCAACATAACATAGTAGTAGCTACGCACGGACTCTCGTCACTTCGTGCGTGCGTAGCCCCCGCAAATAAGAACATGCAATTATTTATAATCACCTATGGGGACAATTCCCCCTTACAAGGTTAGAAAGGAGACTCACCTCGTGTCGAACCTACTCCCCGGACCAAGAACGCGCCCGACATCCAGAATCTACACCCGAGGATTGGAAACTAGCCAAATGTTATACAAATTCATCAATTTATGCTCAAAGTATGGAAATTCTCCTACTACTAAGTCACATTCGCCATTCTTGAAGAAATTCTAAAATCCGACTCCGGGCCCGCATGCTCGGGTTCCAATAATTCTCGAAGGAAACACTCTACCCATAGCCTAAGGATCATTAGTACATGATTTCTACTTGATTTCATTGCTAATTACGGGTAAATTCTCAAATTATCGAAAGCCCTAGGTTACTACCCCATTCTTGATTTTTCACTAATTTAGGGAGTTAATTAAGCTAGTAATCCATGAATGAAGCTAAGATTAGAGTAGAGTTTACTTACCTTCAATAACACGGTCATTTGCCCCTCTAAAATGGTGAAAATCTCCCCAAGGAAGAAGAAAAATATAAGGAGAATGGCCTAAATCCCGTGTATGAAAACACACTGTCTGAACAGTGTTTCCGCACATGCGGCTCGAGGACCGCACCTGCGAGCAAGGCTTGCACCTGCAGAAATGGACGAGGAGGCATAGGCCCGCACCTGCGGAGTGGAGACCGCACCTGCGGCTCCGCTCCTGCGGAACTTTATCCGCCCCTACGAGAATTGGCCTGCCTGCTGGGGGGTCGCACATGTGACTGGGCAACCGCACCTACGGTCACACCAGAATAGGTGCACCAACAGCTATTTCAGCTGGTTTTTAGCCTCGTGTGGTGTCCGGGAGGCACCTGGGCCCCCCGAGCCCCCGTCCAAATATACCAACAAGTCCCAAATCATAATACAGACTCGCTCGAACCTTCGGAACACCCAAAACAACGCTAAAACTCAAAATCACACCTCAAAACCCCCAGAACCAAACTTAGGAACTTTAAGTTTTCTAGACTTCGCTTACAACGTGCTGAATCGACCTATACTACTCGGAATGACACCAAATTTTGCAGGCAATTCATAAATTACATAACAGAACTATTCGCGGTCTCGGAATTCCGTTCGGACCTCGATCGCAAAAACACGTCCCAAACCATAATAGGAACTTAAGGAACTCTTATTTCAATATTGGGCGCCGAAACGCTCCCGGTCGTCCAATATCCCATTCCGAACATACGCCCAAGTCCGAAATTGTCATATGAAGCTATCGGAACCGTCGAAACTCGATTTCGAGTTCGCTTACTAAAAATGTTGACCGAAGTCAAACTTGGCCTTAAAGGCCAACCTTAAGGAACCAAATGTTCCTATAGCACTCTAAACACCTCTGAATCCTGGACCACCAGTCCCCGCAAGTTACAAATCATAATAAGCCGCTATGGGAAGTTTCATTTAGGGGAATGGGGTCCAATAACGCAAAACGATCGATCGGGTCGTTACATACATCAAAGAAGGCTAAGGGAACCAATCCCAATCCCAATCAGAAACGATAAATCTTGAATCAAAAACCCGAAATCGACCAAAAAGCCCAACCGGGCCTGCACCTCAGAACCCGACAAAACTTACAAAATCCGCTAACCCATTCATTTACGAGTCCAACCATACTAATTTCACTCAAATCCAACTCCAAATCGATGTTCAAAACTCAAAAATTCATATTATGAAACTTTAGGCCAAAACCCCCAATTTCTCTTTAAAATTCAACAACTAATTGTCAAAAATGAAGATAGATTCATGAAATGTAATCAAAACTGGGTAGAGAACACTTACCCTAATCCTTGTGATAAAACTTGCTTCAAAAATCGCCTTAATCCGAGTCCCACATCTCAAATATGAAGAAAGAACCAAGGCCTCAATTTTGATAACTCTGCCAGTTATTCCGCATTTGCAGTTAAAATGTCGCATCTGCGACCTCCGCTTCTGCGGATGATGGACACGCATTTGTGAGAGAGACGCTTCTACGGTGGCTCTGACCGCATCTGTGGTTGCACTTTTGCACAAATACCTCCGCATCTGCGGACCTCCACTCCTTAGTGAAATATCGCATCTGCGACACTTGGATCGCATCTGCGGCCATAGCACCTGCGCAATACCAATAGTAGGTGTGGAACACCGTAACCAACATCTGCAACATTGAAGAAAAGGATCTGAAACATGCCCTAGCCCCTCGGGATCCCGTCCAATCATACGCACAAAACACATAACATCACACAAACCTACTCGAGGCCTCCAAACACACATAAAAACATCAAAATGATGAATCACACCCCAAATCAAAATTTATGAACTTGAACTTTCAAATTTCCATAAGTCGCGCCAAAACATATCAAATCATCCAGGAATGGATTAAAATTTTGCACAGAATTCCCAAATGACATGACGATGCTACTCTAATTTTCGGAACCACAATCCGAATCCGATATCCTCAAAGTCAACTTCCGGTCAAACTTATGAACTTTCCAAACCTTCAAATTTGTATTTTTTGCCAACTAGTGCCGAAACCTTCTAGAAACATCCAAATGCAAATCCGGGCATACGTCCGAGTCCAAAATCACCATCTTGTCACGACCTAAATTTCCCTCCGTTGGGTATCGTGATGGCACCTAGTCTTAAGGACTAGGTAAGCCTAATATTCATGGAATAATAAACAATAATAAATATGATCTAATATTTTTCTGAAATAATAATTCTTCACACATTGTATATTCCCAAAACTCGGAAGTACAAGTCATAAGCTTTAAAGAAATTACACTAAAACTCCTAATAATATCACTGTTCAGAAATAAGTACAACAGTGCAAACAAAAATATAAGATGGTGACTCCGAAACCGCGAACACTGAAGCGGTTTTACCTTGAGTCTCCACAACAGCAACCACGCTACTAACAATCAATCGCCCGGCTATGCGAAAACTTGGAATCTGCACAAAAAAATGTGTAGAAGAGTAGTATGAGCACACCACAGAGGTGCCCAGTATGTATCAAGACTAACCTCGGTGAAGTAGTGACGAGGACTAGTCAAGATACCCATTGTTCTAATAAAACTGAACAAGTATCAATATAGGAATCAGGGAAATAATGATATACACATAAAGGCTACGCAACATAGCTAACAAGACAGTGAATTCGATTAAGAAGGAAAACAACAAGTATCAGCGGAAAACCATGAAGTAACACAAAGACTGAATAGAAGAAAAACAAATCCAACATGTAAATATACAACACATATATGTAATGACTCAACAAATTCAACCACTTCTACATCAAATTCATATTCCTCTCCACGAGGTTCCGAACCTCGGACAAATCACCATTTACGGGTCCCAACATTCGAACCCTAACACTTGGCATCTTGCGCCCTCATTCGAGTACTAACTGCACGGACGACTCACGTGCCAATTGGGTCATTTCCACCCATACGGTAAGCACAACAAGAGTATCTATACTTGACAACAACAAGGAGCCCTAATCCATTATTTTTTCCTCAAACTATTTTAAAATTTGCATATATACCTTCAAAATCACTCTTTATAATAACTGATATTTTTCCGTAATTTTTCACATTTTTATTAAATTCTTTTCCAATTTATTCAGTATTTTTTATATTCAATAATTATTCATAAAGTATATTATAAATAATTTTCAAAATATTTTCCAGCTCGATATATCATTTTTAAATCTTATTAGTATTTAATTATTTCACAAATTAGCCAATTTAGCATTATGTGACCATAATTACAATAAATTTGCAATTATAGCGTAGTTATACATTTTATGCCATTTAAATCAATAATTATTCATTTTATATATTTTATATATTAATTAATTACCTTAATTTCACCTATTTAGCCTTATTTCATTTTATATGATTATTAGCTGTTGTTATTAATTAATTATCTAATTTTAATGGGTATTCAACAAATAGCCATTTTTATTTAAATTTCAGCCTAATTAATCCTGGTCCCTAACCCAATTAAACTAGCCAAGACCCCCCAAGCCCAATACAATATCCTACCCGGCCCAACCCCAAACCAATCCGAGCCGTTGATCAAATTAGATCAACGCCCCAAATTTTTGTTACCTTAATTAACTTAGACTAACCCCCCGACCCCTCTCATTCTCACCGGTCCCTCATCTCTCTAACTCTCTCTCTCTCTCTCTCTAGTCTCTTCTAGAGACTTCCTGTCTCTTCAGTTTTCGATGGATCTTTTCATCTTCTCCGGCCATCCCTTCGCCGGAAACCTCGAAACCTTCACCACCCTCTGCCTCCTATGGTTTCCTTATGCCGGTAATGTCATCCCTAAGGCCCTCGAGGGGCGAGGACCCGTCTGTTCACACCCATGGTGTTCCTGCTTACCCCAGGTCTTCAAGGCTTTGATTTCGAGTGAGGTCTGTGACCTTTGAGGCTGAGCCAATGACATTTGAGGTTCTTCTCATCTTCTCTGAGGTTTTCCTTGAAACCCTAAGGTTTGAAACTTCTGATTCCTTCGGATCTACAATAGATCTATGCATATTACGAGTTATTATGATGTTTCCTTTAAAGATCTTATATTTTTTCTAAACGGTTCTTCACTTTTATCTAGGGTTCCGAAACCTTTTTTTCAAAATGGTTTTCTTTGTCGATTTTTTTACACTATATCAAGATTTTCCCTCACATTTTTCATTATTAAAATCTTTTCCTTGTTGTGTGGTCAGTACATGTGTTCGATTGTCATGAATGGCTTGAATTTCTGGTGATATTACTCTGTTTTTCCTATTAGGATTTATGACTCTTCGTCTCTTTTGTGTGTATCATGTCTACTCTGTTGATTCGTACTAGTATTTGTGTAAAACCCTAATTTTTAGACATAAAACCCTGAAAACTATTGGTTTGCCTACGTGTTTGCATATGTGCTTATGTTTCATTGATCTATACCCTATGTTGTTTGTCTTTGGTTCTTCTTGCCTCCCTGACTCACATGATTCCTAATTTCATATACTAGAGTTTATGTGTTCTTGCTTAACAACTATGTTGTTTCATGTTGATTCTCTTCAATTAATATTATTCTTGCTCGAGTCCTTGATTCTGTGTTATTTGTCACTCAATTGTTGGCTGACTTATAGCTTTGCTTATAATGTGGTCATTCCTGCTATACATAAGAGTCTCCATTAACTAGTTGTTTGAATTTCTGATTCACTATGATTCGAAAAGCCCTACTGATCTCTCATGAGATATTCTTCTGATTTCCAACCCCTAACTTGTTTTTCTTACCTTGATTTGTTACTGTGATTGATATTTCTTCCTTAATCGCTTGCTTGATTTGGTCTGAAATTATTTTCTTACATGTCCTACGCATGGTAACTTTCCTTAATTATGCTTACCTACTAGCCGTTTGAGTTCAACCTTCAATTAAGGGATACTTAATTGCTTGTCATGAACACCGTTTTACCTCCTTTCCTTATTTGTTACTTACCGTTTGAATAAATCCTTAATTCAAGGGAGTACTTGGGCTGGTTATGCCCTGATTGATTCCCAGTCCCTTAATTATGGCTAATTTGATTCCTACCCTTATTTTCACCTAGTTTCAAACTATATATATACTCTATTCGTTCCATGGCACACACACAGAGACAACTAATCTGTTCAATTCTCTCTCTCACAATTAAAAAACTCTCTGCTCTCTCTCTTTTCTGTGCTAGTTATTGCTATTCTAAGTTAGCCGGCTGCAAGCCAAGGCTAACTATTGTGCATCACCTACTTCCTGTTTGTGTTACTGCTTTTTTCACTTCACTGGTATGTTCTAATTCAGATTTCAGTTCTCAAACCAACATGTTTCTATTACCGTTGTAATTCAGTGTGTTTCTAATTTGCTTTTACTTATTATTTTGTTGTTCAACATGTAACTAGGATCCTGAACTCCATTCACATGTTAAGTTAGGCTTTACTTGTCAATGATCAACATGTTTCTGTTTTAACACCTGTTTCTTATGTGAATTCCCATGCCTATGATTGGTACATTAGTGATCATAGTCTTAGTGAAAAAGTTTGGTGTTGATATGTTAATCTAATCCAGTACTTTACTGTACCCTTGATCCTCTAAACCCTTAGGAGCTTCTGATTGCATGCCTATATGTGTTTTTGCCTGCTACATGTTTGCCCTCACATGCTCTATGTTTGTCCCTCAAATACCATTACCCCTGCTTGTGATTGTTGGACTATTCCTAGTCCTTTGTGTGATGTTGAACTTCTATTCCAATCAAATTTCCCTTCAAAATTGTTTTCTAATTTACCCTTTTTTTCCAAACTGTTTTCTTACTGAACCTTTTATAAGAAACTATGTCAAGCACTTTCACATATACTCTTAGAAGTCTAGGTTCTGCCCCCTCTGTGTGAGCATTGCCTTGGGACCCTTGAGCTCCCTCTGAACTTTGACACACAAAGGATGGCCATTCCACACTGCACTTACATTATCTTGGCTATGAAATCCTGGTGTGAGCACTGCCCGGGATCCCTTGAGGTCCTTAGGGAACTCTGACACACCCGGATTCTGAAAAGGCTGTGAAAAATTACCTGGCATTGAGGATCTGGAGATTTGAGTCTATTCTGTAGGCTCCCTATAGTTAACTTCTTATTTTTCTTCTATTTCAGTTGTGTAAGTCATATTCAATGGTCTGTAATAATTAATTGTAAAAAACTCTGAGGTTGGATAGTGAAAATGGGTGGGTGATATGCATGTTGTAGTATAATTAAGGGTAGAGACCATGTTTCTAGGTTTATTTTCTCCATGTGCAATAGCAGCCATGTTTAGGTACAGCATGCCATGCATTAGATATCATGCTACTTAGGATCTATGTGTATTCAACATCTCATCTACGCTTAGAAATCCTGCATATAGGATAAATAATAAAATAAGTTGCTATTACGTGATTCTGCCCATGTTCTGAAACTTCACTAGAAGTA
>ML435507.1:61012-90547 GCA_005239525.1 Nicotiana knightiana
TGTCTTTGTGATCATGTTTAACTGTCAGCATGCTTAAAACCAGTAGGCAAGCCTGATTAAGACTTCCTCTCTGAGTTATGTAATAAATCTGTTTTTGTGTTATCACCTAGATACCATGCTTTAGGATTCTGAATTAATAGGGACCTTAGTTGTGTATGAGACATGTTGTTTATGTGTACTGTGTGTGGAGGAATACTTGAGCCTTTATCTGCTTTCTATGCTTTCCTTTATCTGCAGTCCTACTTGTTTTGTTATCTATCACCCTAGAATTTTTACCTTTAAAACCTGAGGGTCTGCCTAGCACCTCCTTTTAGGATAGGAGTCCTAATTTCCTCCGGGATTGATAGGAAGGGACGGGTAACATCATGCAATAAAGGTCGAGGCCAACACTCATTTTTAATAACCTTACGAGGTGGGAAGGGTAGAATATGGATATGATGACCGGTGCACTAATACCACGTGTAGACCCTCTTCGAGGAGTGATTATCGGGTATTGCATTGATGTGATCCATATATTATAAACCTAGGACACCTTTTATATGCCTAGATCGTAATCCTTTTCAAAGTCTAACCTTTTTGCTATTTTCAAACATCCGCGTGCTTAAGACTTAAATCCCCTCTTATTTGAGCTGTTACTTGTTATTTGCTAATTGTACAAATTCACGAAACCATTTGGCCGGGAACCACACTTGTGGATCCTGAGGGGTGCCTAACACCTTCCCCTTAGGATAATTTCAAGCCCTTACCCAAACTCTGGTTAGTAACGTAGTTGTAATTGAACCCCTTAGGTGCCTTAGCGCACCATTAAAATCGTTAGGTGGCGACTCTTCAAAATATGAAAACCATTTTCCAAAAAGGAACGAGTTGTCTCAACCAATGTCATAAACCCGATTCGCGAGGAAAAAGGGGGCGCGACAATTAGTAGTACTTAACTACGTGTATGCTTGTGCAGATGTCCTAACATGATTTTAAAACCAATAAACATAAGGGAAGAAGAAGGGCAACCCGTACATTTTCATCTCACAAGTTTCAACACGACTAAACTCACACAGTAAGTGTTTCAGTACACAATATCAACAACAAGGAATGCCCCCCAGGCCCACACAAGTATCACAAACAATCCCTAACATGGCTCACTTTGTCTCGCCACGTGTGCAATAGTAAAGTATGTACCCGCCTTGTTTTGCCACACATGCATAAACATGTTCCCACCTTGTCATGCCACATGCGCAACTCTCAATCTCATATCCTGTCTTATCACGCTGCATGTGCAATATCAATAGTAAACACGGCACGGCAGAAACCTCGTGCAAATCCCCATATCAACAACCGCACGGCAGAAACCTCGTGAATAACCACAACAAGTACAACAACAAAAATTGCAACAGTTCAAGATATAAATAATACATCAACTCAGTAACCTTCAATCACAAGATAGGCAAAACTAGTTCACGAGAAATAAACATAATAAGGAGAGCTAGGCATATTAAAAATCACTCAACAAGGAAGAAAAATAGCATGTGACAGCCGCACCTAATTACACGGGGTAACAATAAGAAATCAACACAAATTCGATAACTCCATTTACAGGCAAGCCAACTAAGGTATAGTCTATCCAAACTTCCTTTAAGGTCGGTAGTTTCAAGGGTATTCAATAGTTTCATTTAAGGACAAGCAACGTGAAAATAATCATAACCTCATTCAAGACCAAACCATTCTAGAATGAGATGAAGATAATTACAATTAGAGATAAACAGTTAAGAAGACATAGCATGACAATAAAAAAATGAAATAAAATATTCAGATAAGTCAATTAGGAGTCAAATAGGCAATATGAGTAAATCCAAAAGTAAGAACTTCCACATTTAAGCAAATAAAGATGACACTAGAAATTAGGAAATTCAATCATGCTAAGGACAATTCATACTTCGCGAATATAAAAACCTAAGATTCCTAAAGGGTCAAATTTCCATAAATAAGTCTGAGCACGCACTCGTCACGTCGCGTACACGGACTACAATCAACATCGAAGACTCAAATCCTAAGGGGTAATTCCCCCATACAAGGTTAGGCAAGATACTTACCTCAAAGACGACAACCCGGTACTCCAAATTGACATCTCGGGCAAAAATACCTCCGGACGGCTCAAAATCAACTAAAACCACTTCAAAAATACATACAAAACGTATAAGGAACTATTCCGAGTAATAAAGTTTCAATCTTTACAAAATATAAAAATCGACCCAAAAGGTCGACCCCCGAGCCCACACCTCGGAACCTGTCAAATTTTACAAAATCTGAATACCCATTCAAATACGAGTTCAACCATACAAAATTTATCGAATTCTGACATCATTTGATCCCTCAAATCACGATTATTCATTTTGGAAGTTTTCTTTCAAAACCAACACTTTCTCAACTCAAAACACAAATTAAATAATGAAAATAAAGATAAAACCATGGAATATATTTAGTTCTAGTTGAAGAACACTTACCCAATCGAATTGTGTGAAAAACCCCTCAAAAATTGCCAGGAACCGAGCTCTAGAAGTCAAAATGTGATAAATGAGGCTTTCGATTTTGAAGATATAAACTGTCTTCCCAGGTATTTTGCTTAATGTGATCGCGAACGAGAGGATGCAATCACATAGAAGAAAAAATATTGCTGGCCAAAAAGGTGCTATGTGATCGCGAATATACTTATGCGATCGCATATAAGGGAAATGGCCACTGTCCAAGAATGCACAGTGCGATTGCAAAGGAGGAATTTTTTTGCTGCCAACGTTGTACTATGCGATCGCGAAGCATTGGATGCAATCACATTGAAGGAAATCTTGGGGGGAGGGGGGTCAAGAGCAACACTATGCAATCACGACTACTATTATGCGATCGCATAGAAGGAAACAAGATACATCATCAGCAGTGCAAAAAGAGGGAAAATCGACCCGAAGCCTATCCGAAACACACCCGGGCCCCCGGGACCCCTTCCAACCACACACACAAGTAATATAACCTAACATGTACTCGCTCGAGGTTCTAAATCACATTAAACAACACTAAAATGACGAATCAACCCAAGAATCATACTTATGAATTTTCAAATATCAAAACTCGTGCCAAAACCTATCAATTTAACACGGAATTATGCCAAATTTTGCAGACAATTCACAAATAACACAACGGACCTACAACTATTCCCGAAATTCCATTTCGAGCCCGATATCAAAATTTCACCTATCGGTCAAAATCGCCGAAATTCTAACTTTCGCCGAATTACCACAAATTATTCTACGTACCTCCAAAACCAATTCCGGACGCGCGCCTAAGTCCAATATCATCAAACAAAGCTGTTGGCATCACCCAAAACTCATTCCGAGGCCGTTTACTCAAAAGTCAAACCTCCAGTCAACTCCCATCACTTAAGCTTCAAAAATAGAAATTTTTCTTCCAATTCGACTCCGGATTATCCAGTAACTGAATCCAACCATGCACGCAAGACAATATACAGAAAGTGAAGCTGTTCAAGTCCTTATTCCACCGAACAAAGCTTAATTTCTCAAAATGACCGATCGAGTCGTTACATTCTCCCCCTCTTAAACAAACGTTCGTCCTCGAACGTGCCAAGATTACTGATTGCGCACTTCCAACACACACCCGCGGGTGATCCCACGTCACCCTAACCTACATAATCCTGATGAAACCATCACAACTATAATATAGCCTTCTCATCACCACCGATAAGCCTCATACCTCAATTTCTCACCTTCTACTCATTTCCAAAAGATCCGATTCTAAATCCATATCCGGCATTAGCCTCAAACAGCTACATCAACTCATGCCTACACCGACAAGGTACAACCACACAATATATCACAATACACATAGGCTCGAATAACACTTTTGATCACAATAGCTGCCCGAAATCAACTCAGCATTGGCAGTTAGCCCTACATCTGAAAGAACTTTGTTTCCAAGACCTATAACACTGATAATGATGCAATAAACACGAAGACTTCATTATTAGACACCTGAATCACCAAGCCACAACTAATACCACCGGGCACGCATCCCGCAAGCTAAAACTAAAGAAGCACATAACGAAAGTGACTAAATATGAAAAGAGAAACATATAAAGGAGCTATCAAACAAGCCCATAGGCGCAACTCTCTATCAATACTGACTTACAAGAGCAATATAAAAAGGAAGAAGTAGGGCATATGAACAAATCACAAGGATCCCATCCTGATATAACTCCCACCGCGGTACTCAGCCCGGTACAACCATATCAAATCACAAAAGATCACGAGGGTCTCGCCCTCAACTCTATATCACATGCCGAATATATATCATACCAATTGAAATATCCCGCTAACTCATCTCAGTTAACAAAATCATAACGCTCACTTAACTCGCATATCAATGGAGTATCGAATCACAGCTCGTAAACAAAATACTTAGGAAAAATCACATAAAGCTCACCATGATGAACAACAGGGACTCACTTCTAGTCTCACCACTATCAATGATGAATAAAACAATGATAGACACGGGATACTACTCATAGAATCTCCCAACAGGAGCAAACACGAAATAGAGTGCAAAGCATAAAACTCACTCATAGATAAAGCAATAAATAAGGGAAACTCATCCCGACCAACAGAGCTATAATGAATTACAAATGGTGCCCCTCTGTAACAAAAAAAAACATACATGTACTATAACATATGGCACAACGGCCTCCAGCCTACTATACGAAACACATCAACGGGCTTGGGCCGGGCCTCCCCCTCTTGGGCGCCCTCTACTCACCTGAATGCCCTGCTATAACACATCTGCCTAGAGCCTGGGACAGTCTCTCACCCTGTGGTTGATATCTCCACACTCAAAACAACCTCTCTGCTGACGTGGCTGTGGAAAGTGTGCGGTACGAGTACTCTGAGACCCATGAGTACCTGAAACCCCATGCGAAGCCGGTAATGCAAATTGAACTGGCTGACCCAAAAAACCTCTACCATGTCGTACCCTGCCTCCATAATAAGGACAAGTAAATCTCTCCGGCCTACGAGGCTTCCTCACCTAACTTCCCTCTCTCTCCTGACCTCGTATGTCCTCCCCCTCACAGCCCCGCCTGACATCTCTATCATAGTCCCGTCTGTCGTCTCTCTCATGATCCATCATGCCCTCAAATCTGCGAGCAATCCCTACCACCTGCTAAAATGAAACATCCGACTCTAACTCCCGAGCCATGATAAACCGAATATCACGCCTGAGGCCCTCAATGAATCTACGAACACGCTCTCTAACTGTAGCAACCAAAGCAGGTGCGTGCCTGGCCAAATCACCGAATATGACGACATACTCTGATGCTGACATAGTGCCCTGGCGCAGCCATTCAAAGTCCACGCGTCATGCATCTCGGAGGGACTGAGGTACAAACTCGCTCAAGAACATCTCTGAAAACTGAACCCATGTAAGTGAAACTGACTTGGCCGGGTTACCCAACTCATATGCCCACCACCACTGATAAGCAGCTCCCTTGAGCTGAAATGTAACGAAAGCAACCCCACTCATCTCCACAATACCCATAGTACGAAGAATGCGGTGACACTTCTCCAGGAAACCCTGGGCATCATCTGTCGCCAATCCACTGAAGGTAGGAGGGTGGTACTTCTTGTATCTCTCGAGTCTAAGCTGTTCCTCCTCAAATTCTCCTGCCCTAACCAGGCAGAACTGGGACCCCAAGTTGTGCTGTCATGACACCTGGAACCTGACCAACATGATCTCGCTGCTCTGGAGTGTGGGCGACAGGAGTTTGAGCTCCTACTCCGCCCCGTGAAGTAGCTGGTGCACCCGGAATCAATCCCGCCTGAGTCAAGGTACCAATCATGTCCCAGAACTGTGCCAAGGTCTCCTGAAGTCTGGGTTTAACAACAGGTGTCTCCGGTGCCTGCCCCCAGCTAGAACTACTGGCGGCTCCTTAACGGCTGCTCTGCAGGTGCTCTAGCAATGACACGTGCCCCTCATCGGCCTCTGCCTCTACCTCTGCCCGTGGCAGCATCTGCTCCGGGGTTAACATCCTCAGGATCTGCAACTCGCGTCCTCACCATCTGTGAGAGAATGGAATGATAATTTCAAACCCCAAGATCAATGAACTCGCACGATAGGAATGAAGGAAGTGAAGTTAGCCTAATAGTTCTGTAGCCTCTCGAAGATAAGTACAGACTTCTCCGTACCGATCCGCAAGACTCTACTAAACTCTCTTATGACTCATAGCACCTATGAACCTAGATCTCTGATACCAACTTGTCACGACCCAAATTTCTCTCCATTGGGTATCGTGATGGCACCTAGTCTTAAGGACTAGGTAAGACTAATATTCATGGAATAATCAACAACAATAAATAAGATCTAATATTTTTCTGAAATAATAATTCTTTACATATTGTATATTCCCAAAACCCAGAAGTACAAGTCATAAGCTTTAAAGAAATTACACTAAAACTCCTAAAAATATCACTGTTCAGAAATAAGTACAACAGTGCAAACAAAAATATAAGATGGTGACTCCGAAACCGCGAACGTTGAAGCGGTTTTACCTTAAGTCTCCACAACAGCAACCATGCCTACTAACAATCAATCGGCTGACTATGTGAAAACCTGGAATCTGCACAAGAAAATTTGCAGAAGAGTAGTATGAGCACACCACAACGGTGCCCAATAAGTATCAAGACTAATCTCGGTGAAGTAGTGACGAGGACTAGTCAAGACACCCACTGGTCTAATAAAAGTGAACAAGTATCAATATAGGAATCATGGAAATAATGATATACACATAAAGGATACGCAGCATAGCTAACAAGACAATGAATTCTATTAAAAAGGAAAACAATAAGTATCAGCGGAAAACCATGAAGTAACACAAAGACTGAATAGAACACAAACAAATCCGGCATGTAAATATACAACACGTACATGTAATGACTCAACAACTTCAACCACTTCTATATCAAATTCATAGTCGTCTCCACGAGGTTCTGAACCTCGGACAAATCACCATTTACGGGTCTCAACATTCGAACCCTAACACTTGGCATCTTGCGCCCTCATTCGAGTACTAACTGCACGGATGACTCACGTGCCAATTGGGTCATTTCCACCCATAGAGTAAGCACAACAAGAGTATCTATACTTGACAACAACAAGGAGCCCTAAATCCATTAGTAGTACTTAATTACGTGTATGCTTGTGCAGGTGTCCTAACATGATTTTCAACAACCAATAAACATAAGGGAAGAAGAAGGGCAACACGTACATTTTCATCTCACAAGTTTCCATGCGAATAAACTCACACAGTAAGTGATTCAGTACACAATATCAACAAAAATTTGATCGCATAGAAGGAAACCAGAAAAAAAAACAAGGAATGCCCCCCAGGCCCACACAAGTATCACAAACAATCCCTGACATGGCCCACCTTGTCTCGCCACGTCTGCAATAGTAAAGTATGTACCCGCCTTATTTCGTCACACGTGCATAAACATGTTCCCACCTTGTCACGCCACATGCGCAACCCTCAATCTCATATCCCGCCTTATCACGCTGCCTGTGCAATATCAATAGTAAACACGGCAAGGCAGAAACCTCGTGCAAATCCCCATATCAACAACCGCATGACAGAAACCTCGTGCATCACCACAACAAGTACACAACAACAATTTAAACACTTCAAGATACAAATAATACATAAACTCAGTAACCTTCGATCCCAAGATAAGCAAAACTAGTTCACGAGAAATAAATTTAATAAGGAGAGCTAGGCATATTAATGTCACGACCCATTTCCCGAGTCGTGATGGTGCCTGTCGTGGAACCAGGCAAGCCACCCATTTTAACTACTAAATACAATTTCCAATATAATATCCTTCTTAACAAGTCTGAAATCAATAATAATAATAGTATGTTTGAATTTGAAAACAGGTTTATAAAAATCAATACCCAACTCCTACAAATCCCGGATTCGGTGTCACACAGTCATGAGCTGCTAATACTTAATACAACCAAAAATAAATACTACCAACATATTCTGAAAATAAATATGACGGTAGAAAAGGAAGATAAGACGAGATCACGGTCGCCAGCTGCTACCTCGTCAACTCTGATGAAAACTGCTACTACTCACTGACCGAAGCTGAATCCCGTTGTACCTGGATCTACACACAAGGTGCAGGGGGTAACATGATTACACTAACTCAGTAGTAACGAAACCAAACTACGGGCTGAGAGGTAGTGACGGACTAAACCTCCGATAATTCGAACAACAGTATATAACTTGGACATGACAGTAATATATCAGAAAATAAACAAGATGCATCAACTTGTGTCTGTAGCCCTACATACCAACATGGATTCATATAGAATCAAGAATGATGTGTACTCAGTAATTAAACTCTCACAAGGTGGTCCACTCAGTACTAGAATACGACCTTCCGGCCCAGGGAAAGTCCATCCCATATATTACATAAACACAAGTGACACAGTCACCTAGTACTGAGGAAAAGGCCGATCCAGCCTCCACGGAGAAGATCCATCTTCGGAACATAATACCCATAGAGGAAATCCATCTCCGGAACATAATACCCACGGAGGAAATCCACCTCCGGAACATACGACCCACGGAGAAAATCCATCTCCGGAACATAATACTCGGACAAATCCATGTCCAGGGAAATCCATCCCTCAATATCTGATCATGTTGTATCAACCATATCCGTAACCCATGATGAAATCACATAATATATCGCGTGGCTCATCCACTCATACCGATAACTCCTAACCACAATAGTTGTTCAAACAAATCAATACCGGTACATACCCTCTTATCAAACCATGTCTCGTTCTAACACTTCCATATACTGCCGATGATGAAAAGCATCTATAAACCAGTAACCATTCACCCGATCCGTATCAATACCATCCAGAGCCATAAATTGTGCAACTTGTTCACTCAATAACCACATACCAAGAGTTCAATTCATTAAATAAAGAAGACTCACACGAGAGGGCTATCCTGCCACTAACACTTACCATTAACACATCATGCTAAAAGCCTGATACACAATCGTGAAACCATATCACACACATCCAACACCAAGGATCATACCTTTACCTAACCGAGCTGCAAAACGTGATCCCATCCAACCGTTGGACCACATGACACACTCCAATCCACCTTGCTCAAAATCAATACCCATGCAAAATTCGACATCAATTACTCAAAGTGCATTGCCATAACCACGGGGGAAATTGGACGATACCATGCCACCCGAACTAGAAAGAACATTACCAACACGTCTCAATCCTGCAACACCCAATTACTTACCTTACTCAAATATCGCTATACAGCCCCGATAGGACTACATCATATGCACATATATAACCAACGATCACAACTCCTCGAACAACGAAAGGTGAGTCATAGATCATTCCAAGATACGAATAAGCTCAATGACAATCGAATCGTACATCCCTCAACATTACCATTTTGGAGTCAACAATTCTGACTCGGTGCAGGACACACACCCATACTGGCCTACCAATAACCCTAAGTCAACTCTGGTCACCCACAACAGGTAGATAACTCTCCGAACGTTCATAATGACTAAATCATGACATATACTAACACCTGAATAGCTTTGCTCGCATCCTCGTAGTTCACACTACATTGACACTACAAAAATAATATGTCCATGAAAACTCCCAGTCTCCAAATCCATGAGGCGCACCAATTACCATATCTGATCCCAATTCCACCGCTCAAATGTATAACACACCCCTAATACTTTATCATTCCATGAGGGATGCCCCCATAATTCCTCTATGTCACCAAGAAACCTCAAGTACCAGTAGTCGATCCGACGAGAGAGCGTCATAACACCAATGAAGCACCCTATTTAAACACATTGCTTTGAACATATTGTCCTTTATGAATGTATACTCTTACCCAGCCACCCAATAGTGGTATTCTTTACCTAATCATCTGAAACTGTCAGTTCTGACCTTCCTTCCAGAACTGAACCGCGACCTCACATATGCCACTCTCCACCATACACAAAATACTGCACACACCATGCAATCCTATGATAATTATGAGAACTTCATGCTCCCTTCCTAGCCACAACAACTACGTACCCAACTAGCCAAGAACTTTCCATTAGACCCTATCTAGAAACAAAATCACTATACATCACCTGGCCCTCACGCCCGTAGAAATATACATCTCCAACCGTGGTAGAAACCATCAAGAACTCCCGAATCACACTTGTATAAGACCAAACTGTCAGGGCTGAATCCTTCTAACTCAACCAAGCTACGCATGCCACCAAATTCCAAGAGAATTGCTAATAAACACCTGTAACAACTCATTACCTTATAAACACCCAAAGAACTAACCATATCCCTTAACATCCCGATCCGACCTACTACCAGGCTGTCCTACTTATTCAAGTTCCTTCTGACTTACCTTCGAATTGATACTTCTTCTTGCCATAATACCAGAATTCTCAATCCCGACTCACCGCACGAAACCCAAACATAAAATACCGTCTAAGGCTCATAAGCAACTGAATACTCCCTCAATTATCCCCAAATGCACCACATTAGAAAAACTTACGACTTCCTGCGAATTTAAAGTCATTACCTTCTCTTTCCTAATACTGATGGATAGAATCCATGATAATGCAAATACACCCCAAGTCTTGACACCTTTCCTGTAAATCTCAGTTCTAGCCCTTCTCACACCTTGAAGACCCTCGATCGCTACATATAACCTTGAATCCGTCTGAACTATTCTCGAGTGCCATTTACTCTACGAAATTTCAATTACACTAACCAAGTAAACAGAATGATCTGACCCCGTTTGCAATCCACATACTAGGAAAGTAATCCACACCTTTGAAGCAACAAGCACGCTCATACATTGCACACTCTACACTTACCAGTACAAATCCATCATACAATGAATTCCACTATCCGTAAAGTATATTACAACTTGTATCGAAGAAATTTCCATCACTCGAGTCATTCCCCGACTCCACCTTTGTAGGTTAACGCAGATTCACCAACATACCTCTAACCGAAACCAATACAACACATAATCATGTAATCAACTTATCAATAACAAACTCCCCCACTTGGCTCAAAGCTAAGGATCACGACAAATAAGACTATGCCCACATATTATCACTGCCACCATGCTGTGGTGGGATTCAACTAAATCCTCCATAAGCTTACATGACCCAAACCATCTAACACTCAAATCAATTGCCAATCTCGCATCCACCATTGTGATGGTCATGCCAACTCCCACAAGCGACCTAAACTCAAATTGCAACACGCATCATTTACTAATAGAGAGAACTTACTACAGATAAACATAAGGGTCACACACCTCAGGACAACCTGCAGGAGATACCCCTACCTGCTAAATCTCAAAATGTTATCTCCCTATACACTTCCGAATATCATAGCTATCACACAATCACTATACCTTCCTACAGTAGAACACAACCACTGCCTGCCCTCAAGACATCCCATAAACGATATAAGGACCTGAAGCTGATGGCAATACTAACACTGGAGTTGTGGTCCAAGAATTCTTGAGCTTCTGGAAGCTCCACTCACACTCGTTTGACCACATAGATACCTTCGCTGGACACCACGTGTCCCTAGAATGCTACTGAACTAAGCCAACAATTCACACTTAGAGAACTTCGCACAAAGCTTCTCCTCCCTATATCCTTGTAATACCATCATCAAATGCCGAGTATGCTATCCCTGGCTACGAGAGTACGATAGGATGCCATCAATAAATACAATACAAAGGAGTTATAACACGGCTAAATACACCGTCAATCAAATACATGAACGCTGCTGGGGCATTGGCCAACCCAAAATACATCACCAGGAACTCATAACACAATATAAAAATCTACTTTACTCCACAACTAAACCACACGAGAGGTCCTTTAATACACTCACAACTCGAAGCCATATTCTAACTCAATATAGACGTCAAATACTTAATGGTTCTTGCTACATCTCCCGCTAATCCATTCTCGTCACAATCAAACAACCTGAACACATCTAACTGTTAATCATACCCACCACAAAGTCATCTAGTCATAAAGTCCCCTCAATAAGGACACCAACAGACATATAAGTTCCCAATACATATGCTCACACAAATGAAATCTTGGCACTCAAGCTACAGATAAAATTCGACCTCAAGTTCTCCAGATTGGCCCCAAGCATGCTAACATCACATCCATTCATGGAAGTCACAAACCATCGGTGCACGACTGATACCGAGCGCTCACGTGCTCGTTTGAATACATGAAAGGAGTGCAAAGAATAACGCTTCAGGTTGAATCAATGGATTCGCACGACAAGAGTTCAAGAATGTGAGATTTTTCCTAAAGGTTCTGCAGCCTCTCGAAGATAAGTACAGACGTCTCCATACCGATCTGCAAGACTCTACTAAACCTGCTCATGACTGGTGAGACCTATTTAACCTAGCGCTCTGATACCAACTTGTCACGACCCATTTCTGGAGTCGTGATGGCGCCTGTCGTGGAACCAGGCAAGCCATCCATTTTAACTACTAAATACAACTTCCAATATAATATCCTTCTTAACAAGTCTGAAATCAATAATAATAGTAAGTTTGAATTTGAAAATAGGTTTATAAAAATCAATACCCCCTCCTACAAATCCCGGATCCGGTGTCACACAGTCATGAGCTGCTAATACTTAATACAACCAAAAATAAATGACCAACATAGTATGAAAATGAATATGTCGGTAGAAAAGGAAGAGAAGATGAGATCACGATCGCCAGCTGCTACCTCGTCAACTCTGATGAAAATTGCTGCTACTCACTGACCAGAGCTGAATCCCGCTGTACCTGAATCCGCACACAAGGTGCAGGGGGTAACGTGAGAACACCAACTTAGTAGTAACGAAACCAAACTACGGGCTGAAAGGTAGTGACGGACTAAACCTCCGATAATTCGAACAACAGTATATAACTTGGACACGACAATAATATATCAGAAAATAAACAAGATGCATCAATTTGTGTCTGTAGCCCTGCATACCAGCATGGATTCATATAGAATCAAGAATGATGTGTACTCAGTAATCAAACTCTCACAAGGTGGTCCACTTAGTACTAGAATACGGCCTTCCGGCCCGGGGAAAGTCCATCCCGGATATTACATAAACACAAGTGACACAGTCACCTAGTACTGAGGAAAAAGGCCGATCCAGCCCCCACGGAGAAGATCCATCTCCGGAACATAATACCCACGGAGGAAATCCATCTCCGGAATATAATACCCATGGAGGAAATCCATCTCCGGAACATAAGACCCACGGAGAAAATCCATCTTCGGAACATAATACTCGGACAAATCCATGTCCAGGGAAATCCATCCCTCAATATGTGTGCGCTCATTGGGGGTGTAAAGACTCCGGAGGGGCTCCTTTCATCCCAAGCGCTATATCAAGCCAATGAAGGCATGATTCCAGGATCGCTGCGATGTGCATTTCGACCTCATAACTGTCTCAAAACCAGGCTCCAAGCCTCACTCAGTCAGTACCTTCCAGTCTCACTCACAATACTCTAACGTATGAAAATCAGCCCAAACCAATGATAATATAGAATAAACTAGCAACTTACGAGACTGAGGCATGAAACATATACTATAACAAGACTGAGTACATGAAAACAATAATCAAAGATAGAGACAGCAATAATCAACCGTTCCGGTCTGAACATATCGACGTAAAGCCTTAACATTTATACTTAGCATGATTTCTATTTCGTTCAAGGTAAATACTACCTTCACAGTACAATTATCAACCTGATATAACCATTAGACAGTGCCATGGGATGAGCCAGGCTACAAATATTCGGTAAACGCCCGCATGCCCGTCACTTGGCAAGTGCATAACTTTAATTAACAGCAAATATCAAATAGTTTGGGGTTTCGAACCCCCAGTTCCAAGTTTGGAAGCGTTACTTACCTCAAAACCGGCTAATACACTACTCCGCAGTGCTCGTGCCTCTAAATTCGGCCTTTGAGTGCTCCAAATCAACTAACAATCAGATGTATATCATTATAATATGCTAAGGAACTAATCCCAATCGAAATGTATCAAAAATACTCAAAAATCCCGAAATTGATCAAACCCAACCCCCGAGCCCACGTCCCGAAACTCAGAAATTTTTATACCAAACTGTTCTTCATCATCTCACGAGTCCGTACATATAAAGAACACTAAATTCGGAGTCCAAATGACCCCTCAATTACCCATTTTAAAGACTCTTAATCCCAAGCCCTAATTACCCAATACAACTCCGATTGACCTGTTTTGCAGACATATCCAAAATGACATTACGAACCTGTTCCAACTGTCGGAACTCCATTCCGACTCCGATAGTCTATTTTCCACTGCCAACCGGAAATCGCCAAAACTAACTTTCGCCAATTCAAGCCTAGTTCTACACCGGACATCACAAAAAAGATTCCGAACACACTCCTAAGTCCCAAATCACCTAACGAAGCTATCCGAGCCATAAAATCAGCATTCCGAGGTCGTTTCCCAATAAGTCAACTCTTAGTTGACTTTTCTCATTATAAGGCTATCTTTTAAAGACTAAGTTACTGAATTCTCATTTAACCATTCCGATTTCAAGCCTATCGACTATAACACATCAATAATAGAATAACCAATCCATGACAAGTCAATGACAGCAATAAAAATGCAAGTTCAACGTAACGACGATCGGGTCGTTACAATTAAGAATCACTTAACAAGGAAGGAAAATAGCATGTGACAGCCGCACCTAATTACACGGAGTAACAACAAGAAATCAACACAAATCTGATAACTCCATTTACGGGCAAGACAAGTAAGGTCTAGTCTATCCAAACTTCCTTTAAGGTCGGTAGTTTCAAGGGTATTCAACAGTTTCATTTAAGGACAAGCAACGTGAAAATAATCATAACCTCAGTCAAGACCAAACCATTCTAGAATGAGATGAAGATAATTACAATTAGAAATAAACAGTTAAGAAGACATAGCATGACAATAATAAAAGGAAATAAAATCTTCAGATAAGTCAATTAGGAGTCAAATAGGCAATAGGAGTAAATCCAAAAGTAAGAACTTTCACATTTAAGCAAATAAAGATGACACTAGAAATTAGGAAATTCAATCATGCTAAGGACAATTCATACTCGGCGAATATAAGGACCTAAGATTCCTAAAGGGTCAACTTTCCACAAATAAGTCTGAGCACGCACTCGTCACCTCGCGTACACGGACTACAATCAACATCGAAGAGTCAAATCCTAAGGGGTAATTCCCCCACACAAGGTTAGGCAAGATACATACCTCAAAGACGACAACCCGGTACTCTAAATTGACTTCTCGGGCGAAAATACCTTCGGACGGCTCAAAATCAACTAAAACCACTTCAAAAATACACATAAAAACGTATAAGGAACTATTCCGCGTAATAAAGTTTCAATCTTTACAAAATATAAAAATACCCAAAGGTCGACCCTCGGGACCGCACCTCGTAACCCATCAAATTTTACAAAATCCGAATACCCATTCCGATACGAGTTCAACCATACAAAATTTATCAAATTCCGACATCATTTGATCCCTCAAATATTTTTCATTTTGGAAGTTTTCTTTCAAAACCAACACTTTCTCAACTCAAAACACAAATTAAATGATGAAAATAAATATAAAATCATGGAATATATTTAGTTCTAGTTGAAGAACATTTACCCAATCGAATTGTGTGAAAACCCCCTCAAAAATCGCCAAGAACCGAGCTTTAGAAGTCAAAATCTGATAAAATGGTGAGGCTTTCGATTTTGAAGATATAAACTGTTTGCCCAGGTATTTTGTTCAATGTGATCGCGGACGAGAGGATGCGATTGCATAGACGAAAAAATGTTGCTGGCCAAAAAGGTGCTATGCAATCGCGAACATACTTATGCGATTGCATATAAGGGAAATGGCCACTGTCCAAGAATGCACGGTGCGATCGCGAGCTGAAGAGTGCGATCGCAGATGAGGAAATTTTCTGCTGCCAACGTTGTACTATGCGATCGTGAAGCATTGGATGCGATCGCATTGAAGGAAAGCTGGGGGGGGGGGGCTCAAGATCAACACTATGCGATCGCGACTACTATTATGCGATCGCATAGAAGGAAACCAGAAACAACATCAGCAGTGCAAAAAGAGGTAATTAACCCGAAGCCTATCCGAAACACACCTGGGGCTCCCGGGACCCCGTCCAACAACACACACAAGTCATATAACCTAACATGGACTCGCTCGAGGTTTCAAATCACATAAAACAACACTAAAATGACGAATCAACCCAAGAATCAAACTTATGAATTTTCAAATCTTCAAATATCAAAACTCGTGCCGAAACCTATCAATTCAACCCGAAATTACGCCAAATTTTGCAGACAAGTCAAAAATAACACAACGGACCTACATCCATTCCCGGAATTCCATTCCGAGCCTGGTATCAAAATTTCACCTATCGGCCGAAATCACCGAAATTCTAACTTTCGCCGAATTACCAGAAATTACTCTACGGACCTCCAAAACCAATTCCGGATGCGCGCCTAAGTCCAATATCATCATACAAAGCTTTTGGCATTACCCAAAACTCATTCCGAGGCCGTTTACTCAAAAGTCAAACCTCCGGTCAACTCCCATCACTTAAGCTTCAAAAATAGAAAATTTTCTTCCAATTCAACGCCGGATTATCCGGTAACTGAATTCAACCATGCACGCAGGTCGATATACACAAAGTGAATCTGTTCAAGAACTTATTCCACCGAACGGAGCATAATTTCTCAAAACGACCGGTCGGGTCGTTATACATCCGGACCCAATGGAACCATCAAAACTCCATTCTGGGGTCAAATTCACAAAAGTCAAACTTGGCCAACTCTTTCAACTTAAAGCTTCAATAATGAAATTCATTCTTCTAAGCCAACTCCGAAATACCTAAAAACCAAAACCGACGATTCACCCAAGTCATAATATATCACACAGAGCTACTCACGCCCGCACACTACCAAGTGAAGTGTAAATGCTCAAAATGACCGGTCGGGTCGTTACATTTACACTAGGAAATTTTTGTGAGTTATTAAAAACACAACAAACTATCTTTGCTATTGCAAAATGAAGAATCGAAAATGAAATGGATCCCTTCTTTTTTTTTTTCTTTTTTTGGATAATAGGGGATGTCGTACCCTATGTTAACAAGATGGAAGACAACCAGGGGATGTAGTACCCTTTGTTGGCAATAAGATGAGGCCTGTGGCACTCTAAGATGCTACTATGGAATGTCGTACCCTATGTTGGAAAAATGTAATGCAGCCAGGGGATGTAGTACCCTGTGTTGGCAATACGATAAGGCTCGTGACACTCTGAGATGCTACTAGGGAATATCGTACCCTATGTTGGCAATAAAATGAGGGTCGTGGCACTCTAAGATGCTACTAGGGAATGTTGTACCCTATGTTAGCAATGAGAAATACAACCAGGGGATGCAGTGCCCATTGTTGGCAATAAGGTGAGGCTCATAGCTCACTAAGATTCTACTATGGAATGTCATACCCTATGTTAACAAAAAGTAATGCAGCCAGGCGATGTAGTACCCTGTGTTGGAAATAAAATGAGGCTCATGGAACTCTGAGATGCTACTAGGGAATGTCGTACCCTATGCTGGCAAAAAGTAATGCAGCCAGGGGATGTAGTACCATGTGTTGGCAATAAGGTGAGGCTCATGGCTCACTAAGATTCTACTAGGGGATATCGTACCATATGTTGGAAAAAAGTAATGCAGCCAGGGGATGTAGTACCCTGTGTTGGCAATAAGATGAGGCTCGTGGCACTCTGAGAAGCTACTAGGGAATGTCGTACCCTATGCTGGCAAAAAGTAATGCAGCCAGGGGATGTAGTACCCTGTGTTGGCAATAAGATGAGGCTCGTGGCACTCTGAGAAGCTACTAGGGAATGTCGTACCCTATGCTGGCAAAAAGTAATGCAGCCAGGGGATGTAGTACCCTGTGTTGGCAATAAGATGAGGCTCGTGGCACTCAGAGATGCTACTGGGGAATGTTGTACCCTATGTTGGCAATAAAATGAGGCTCGTGGCACTCTGAGAAGCTACTAGGAAATGTCGTATCCTATGTTATAAATGAGAAATACAACCAGGGGATGCAGTACCCAGTGTTGGCAATAAGGTGAGGCTCATGTCTCACTAAGATTCTACTAGGGAATGTCGTACCTTATGTTGGAAGAAAACTAAGAATAATTAAACTAAGAATAACGTGATTACATGTATATTGGAAGAAAACTAAGGATTTGAGAACTTGACTTGGTGGTGTTCGTCTTTTCACGTACTGTTTCCTAAAATTGTTCTTTTCCTGTTCTGAACAAAGAAAAATTCGTTAGTTTTAAAATGGTGGTCAGTTTGTGGCCTTGATTTCTTGGGCGACTTGACCTTGCGTCCATTACATTTGTTAGAAAAATTGACTCCGTCGATGGTCGTACAAATTGCCGGGAGATTCTATCCTTACTTTCTGGAGATCTTCTTTCTCAGCATCAAAACCTGTCTATTTTGCACCTATCACCATTTGTGTTTATGGTGAAAACAACCTTGCTCCCAAAATAACTTTTAACTGAGATATAACGGGGAAACTATAACCAATTTGCGGCCTTTTCTTTGCTTTGCTTTGGAAAAATTTGATTGAAAGGGACTAAAAAAAAGTAATGTGAAAGAAAACAAGAAGGTGAACTAATAGGTATTACAACTTAATCAAGAAGCATACCTTTCAGAGAAAAAATAAAAATAAAAAGGATTTATCTGGAGGAATATATTGACTTCAATGAACATGACATGCACTTTGGACTGGATGCCCGATCCATGTGAACCGTCTAATTCTCGAAATCTCTTATACACTTTACTTTGAAACTGAGTTCTTTTTCTTAACCATACTTGTGCCAGGATATATGAAGACCTAAAATTGATCAACAATGCCCTTTGTTGGTTTTCACCAATTGACCTCTCTCATTGCCTTTCTCTCAACTCACCATTGCCTTATAGTGCCAGTTTTCACCAGTAATACTCTCTCATTTATTTCTCTCTCTTTACAATGGTTGAGGCATCACCCGTAGTATACTGACTTAGCATTCTCGAAAGTTGATAAGAAGGTCTTAGCAAGGAAAGGTAAAAACAACTATTCAACTGAATTACAACTTTTAGAACCATTTTGATGGACCAACCATCGAAAATAAAATAAAATCATGCCTCGCTTTCTTTGAATACTGGAGAAATGTGAATTTTTGTTTTGGTGCTACCGAATCCCAGAGTGAGGCTACCTACATATCCTTTAGGAATCAGGTTGGACGTAGTTCAATTAACTTGAACTTGTTTTGATGATTTTTTTTTTCATTTTTATTCTTTTTATTAAGTACATTGGTTCCAAAAAAGGGGAAAATAAAGAAATATAAACAAGGCTTCAAAGGGCTAACTAGGGGTGACCAGTGTTTGGGTAGCGAGAATGATAGCCTTTCGTCATCCCAACCTGAGAATGCTAAGTATAAAAATTCCCCAATAAAGGCATGTCAGACATAATTTCTATTGACCAGATCTGCGTTGACGGATATATCAGTCACCCTTCTTTCTATATCTGCCAAGTGTAGAGCTCCTTTTGACAATACTTTCTTGATGAGGTAAGGACCTTGCCAATTCGGGGTGAACTTTTCTTTTGCTTCTTCCTGGTGCGGAAAGATACGTTTCAAAACAAGTTGTCCTACCTCAAACTGTCTTAGTGCACTTTCCTATTGTAAGCGCGTGCCATTCTTTGTCGGTATAACTGACCAAAACAAATTGCCGCCAATTTCTTTTCATCAATCAAACTCAACTGTTTCAATCGGGACTTCACCCATTCAGTGTCCTCAATCCATGCTTAAACAATGATTCGGAGAGAGGGAATCTCAAATTCAGCAGGTATGACCGACTTCGTGCCATAAACCAATAAGTAGGGTGTTGCGCCAACTGATGTACGAACAGTTGTCCGGTATCCCAAAAGAGAAAAATGCAATTTCTCGTTATCACGACCAATTTTACCCCTCCATAAGACGTCGTAATGGCACCTATTCGCTACGACTAGGTAAGCCAAATAACATCGAAATAATGAAATTTAAGCAATAATAGAACAATTAAGCTTCAGTAGATACTATATAATGGTAGAATGTCGCTCGGCATATTCAAGTAAAAACCAATACTCGATTATAGACAATGTTTCCCCAAAATCCGGAATCACGAGTCACAAGCTCTAAGAAATTCTGTCTAACTGTCTCCTATACATAGTGTCTAAATAGATAAAGGAGGGAAAACAATATAAGGGATAGAGGGGGATTCTGAGGATTTGCGGGCGCGTTCAGATGTACCTTGAAGTCTCCGGTAAGATGTTGCGGCTGTACTAATGATGAGGCGGATATAATGTACTGGATCTGCATACAAAAAACATGTGTAGGAGATGGTACCCAATAAGTGCGAAGCCCAACCTCGGTCGAGTAGTGACGAGGTCAGGTCAGGGCCCTACCAGAATATATATATATATATATATATATATATATAAAGCAAAGCAAAAGGAAATATCACAGTAATAAAGACTGCAATGTAACAAGGAAAGAATCATGGGAAAACAACAACTCGGAACACAACAGTTCAACAGAGGATCTCTCAAGATACGGTCTCGTAGTCCAAAATATAAATGTGCAGGGGGATCTCCTGGAATACCGTTAGATTCCAAATGTAAATGTAAGGGGATCTACCGAAATACCATTCCGTAGTCCCAAATGTAAATGTGAAGAGGGATCTCCCAGAAATATTATTTCGTAGTCCCAAAGTAAATATGCAAGACAGGGGGATCTCCCGGAATACCATTCCGTAGTCCCAAAGTAAATATGCAGCCAAACAACAAGACTCGATAATCATGGCACGAAGTATTACAATTTATCCTAAGTACAAGTCAAGAAGACAGGTAAAACCACTAACATGCTGCACGTAGTTCAAGTAAATAGTTAGGGCAAGTAGGCATGCTTTCTTAGTCTAACATGATACTATACATGCTAATAAGTTCAAATAAGAGGGAAAAACAAATTACTATTTAGTGAAAATCGGGTTTTTACAACAACTAGCCCATGTACGTACTCTTCACCTCACGTACACGGTGCTCATATATAAAAACAATACTAAATCCTAAGGGGAGTTCTCCCACACAAGGTTAGGCAAGTCACGTACCTCGAACCAAGCTCAAATCAATCTGAAATTACGCTCTTTCCACGAATATCCGATTCCGAATGACCCAAATCTATCCAAAACCAAATATATCTAAACCAATATGTACCTAGTCAATATCCAGTGTAACCGTGATGACCCAAAAGGTCATCCTGTGTAATTTTAGCTAAATCTGTGTTTCGAGGCCATAAAAGCCTCCTTTTATCTCACCTCGTTATGCGTGCACAGCCCGGACGTGTAGCCGGGAAGCCGTTAAGTGGAAAATTGATTAAATGATGGTTTTACATTAATTATTTGAGTAAAGTTGACTTTCGCCAACATTTTTGGAAAAAGGACCCGGACCCGCGATTTGACGGTCCCGGAGGGTCCGTAGGAAAATATGGGACTTGGCCATATGCCCGGAATCAAATTACGAGGTCCCAAGTCCGAGAAATGAATTTTTAAAGAGAATTGTTTTCTGAAAAATATAAAGACTTTTGAAAATGAATTTTGATGGTGAACCTGTGTTACGGGCCTGTATTATGGTTCCGGAGCCCAGAACAGGGTCAATATTATTATTATTATGTGTTATCTGTGAAATTTGGTAAGAAACGAACTTGGTTTGACATGTTTCGGATCAAAAATGGAAAATTTGAAGTTATGAAGTTTTTGAGAATTTCTATAGATTTTGAGGTTTAATTCGATGTTTATGATGTCATTTGGGTGGTTTAATTACTCGAATAAGTCCGTAGGATATTTTTGAGGTTGGGTGTATATTTGGTTTTGAGCCCCGAGGGCTCGGGTGAGTTTCGGGTAGGTGCCGGAGAGCAAACACCTTATAAAATCTGGTGTTTTAGTGCTGTTGCTGGTGTCCAGGGATTTACCCTGTGCGAACGCACACCATGAAGTGCGAACGCACAAGGTTGTGGGGGTTCTGGGGGGTCAGAGTAGATTAGACCTATGCGAACGCAACCCACTGGGTGCGAACGCAGACCTTTAGGTCAGTGACCCGATGCGAACACATGTAGGGGTTGCGAACGCAGAGGGTTAAGGAGGTCTCGGGGCTTGGGGGTGCAAGGCCAGTGCGAACACACCTGCTAGGGCGTGATCGCGGAGGGTAAATGAGGAAAAAATAGTGCGAACGCAGAGCTTTGTCCGCAAACGCACTGTGTATTTTCGCCCAGTGATTTTAAGTGTCAAAAACAGAACCCATTACGGGATTTTACCAAAATTCACAAACCCTCTTCTTCTCCAAACCCCATCGACGACCTTTGAAGAGTTCCTTCACCATAACCTCTTAGGTAAGTGATTCTAACATTGTTTTCTTCCATTTTTCATCAATATCTATTAGATTCTAGGCCTAAAAACATTAAATCAAAGGTAAAAATTGGGGAATTAGGTAGAGTTAGGGATTTTTGAATATTTGAGAATTTGACTTTGTTTTGTGGTCGGATTTCAAAATAAATTGTATATTCGGGCTCGTGGGTGAATGGGTGATCGGGTTTTGGTCCGAACCTCGTGTTCCGACCAAACGGGCCCGGGGTCGATTTTTGGATTTTTGGGAAGAATGTTGGAAAATCTATGATTAGGCATTGAAATTGAATTGTTGAGCAATTATTGATGTTATTAAGTCGATTATGTCTAGATACGATTGTTTCAGAGTTGGATTCGAGAGGAAAAGTAGTGGTAGAGGCTTGATTTTCATTCTTGGAGCCGAGGTAAGTGTTTGACCTAACCTTAGCTTGAAGGAATAGGTAAAGAGTCTCATTTGCTATGTGTTATTCCATGTCCAACGTATAGGTGAGGTGACAGATACCTATATGTTGTGGTCAAGTATGCCCGTGAGTCGAACTTGATGAATTTCATAGTTTTCTATGATATTCTCCGTGTTATGAATTAGTTGTTATTCTGCAAGTGATACATTAAGGATATATCATGATGTAGAATGTTATTGATTACTCGTTCGGTTGAGGATTATTTGTAAAATTATAACTCTGAGTGAGATTGGCTATAGCTGAGTCCCTTGTCGGGACGGTAGAATCCTTGTTGAATATTTCTGTGCATTTGAGGTTTCTATTTGTGGAATTTTCCTGTCTAATTGTTGATTTTATACGTGTTACGCACGAGGGGACATTCTGTGCTGAGTGATTGTGAGGTTATGCACGAGGGGATATTCCATGCCGAGTGATTATTTATTTATGCACGAGGGGACATTCCGTGCCGAGTGATTATTTATTTACGCACGAGGGGACATTCCGTGCTGAGTTATTGTGAGGTTATGCATGAGGGGAAATTCCGTGCCGTGGTTATTTAATTACGCACGAGGGGACATTCAGTGCTGAGCGATTGTGAGGTTATGCACGAGGGGACATTCTGTGCCGAGTGATTATTTATTTACGCAAGAGGGGACATTTCGTGCTGAGCGATTGTGAGGTTATGCACAAGGGGACATGCCGTGCCGTTTCTGTATATTTACTTGTTCAGAGCTGTTAATTCCTGCAGTTATTTATTCATTCCAATTGTTATCTTGTTCTGTTGTTTCAGCTAGTTATTGCCCTTTTGTCCCCAACATGTTCTCCCCTGTTGTTGTAGTTTCTTGATTATTTCCTGTCATTATTTCCTGTTTACTATTAAATTGCACAGGTGTTATGTGTGGTCGCGTCCTAGACTCGTCACTACTTCGCCGAGGTTAGGCTCGGCACTTACTCAATACATAGGGTCGGTTGTACTGATGCTACACCTGCACATCTTTATGTTATGCAGATTACAGAGCTAGACCCAGTGGACATTGAGCGAAGGAGTATCCTTCAGTCCACAACGACACCGAGGTAGTCCTGCAGGCGTCCGCAGGCCTTGGCGTCACCATCTATTTCTTTCCTTCTGTCTTATTTTGTATTTCTAGACAGCTACACTTGTTTATTTCAGACTCATGTTTTTAGTAAATCTTAGACTGTCCGTGAAATTGTGACACCAGTTCTGGGGGTATGTTTAAGGAAGTTTTGTAAGATGTATTATTTAAGTTGTTGAATTTCTTATCTTCCGCATTCTTATTTCTATTTATTCTTGTATTTCACTTTTTAAATGCTAAATAACAAAGGAATAAATCAGAATATCCAGTAACGTTGGCTTGTCTAGCGGGTTCAATGTTAGATGCCATCACGACCTGAAGNGAGGTTATGCACGAGGGGACATTCTGTGCCGAGTGATTATTTATTTACGCAAGAGGGGACATTTCGTGCTGAGCGATTGTGAGGTTATGCACAAGGGGACATGCCGTGCCGTTTCTGTATATTTACTTGTTCAGAGCTGTTAATTCCTGCAGTTATTTATTCATTCCAATTGTTATCTTGTTCTGTTGTTTCAGCTAGTTATTGCCCTTTTGTCCCCAACATGTTCTCCCCTGTTGTTGTAGTTTCTTGATTATTTCCTGTCATTATTTCCTGTTTACTATTAAATTGCACAGGTGTTATGTGTGGTCGCGTCCTAGACTCGTCACTACTTCGCCGAGGTTAGGCTCGGCACTTACTCAATACATAGGGTCGGTTGTACTGATACTACATTCTACACTTTTTTGTGCAGATCCAGGTACCGGCAAGCGTTAGGAGATCCTAGTAGCCGATATCATCATTCGGAGACANATGCTACACCTGCACATCTTTATGTTATGCAGATTACAGAGCTAGACCCAGTGGACATTGAGCGAAGGAGTATCCTTCAGTCCACAACGACACCGAGGTAGTCCTGCAGGCGTCCGCAGGCCTTGGCGTCACCATCTATTTCTTTCCTTCTGTCTTATTTTGTATTTCTAGACAGCTACACTTGTTTATTTCAGACTCATGTTTTTAGTAAATCTTAGACTGTCCGTGAAATTGTGACACCAGTTCTGGGGGTATGTTTAAGGAAGTTTTGTAAGATGTATTATTTAAGTTGTTGAATTTCTTATCTTCCGCATTCTTATTTCTATTTATTCTTGTATTTCACTTTTTAAATGCTAAATAACAAAGGAATAAATCAGAATATCCAGTAACGTTGGCTTGTCTAGCGGGTTCAATGTTAGATGCCATCACGACCTGAAGCTGGGATTTTGGATCGTGACAGTAACCTCGAAGAAGTAGTGACGAGGGGTCGACTTGACACTTACTAAGGCTAGTGATAATAAGTCAAAATCATAACTAAGCATGGATTACAATAAATATACTAAAACTCAACAAGAATAGGTGATAAATATCCTTTTCACAATTTTTAATCCCAAGAGTTAAGATGCGCAAACGACGCCGAGGTCGTACGGTCCGAACCAACACAATAATATCTACAATGTGCACTGCCGAGGGTCGAACAACGTGAACCATAGATGCATCTATTTAACCTGCCGAGGCACTCGGCCGCTCCACAATAGAAAACACTTAAAGAAACACAAGTTTTTCAATAACAGTCAAGTGTTCTATTCATAACCTCAAATGAGTGAAGACTGATTTAAGCAATCTAATGGACAAGTAAATGCGCAATTATTTCAAGTATAGCATGATAGGGTTCCTAGGCTACCCGGACTTTAGCATGAATAGTAGCTATGCACTGACTCTCGCCACTTCGTACGTACGTAGCCCCCACAAATAGTCACATATATTAGTTAATTCGCCTATGGGGAAATTTCTCTCTTACAAGGTTAGAAAGGAGACTTACCTCGTCTCAAAGCCCAGTTTCTGATTCAAGAGCATGCTCAAACCTCAAAATTTGGCGCCAAAGGACTCGAAACTAGTCAAAAATTATTTAAATTAATCAATCTATGCTCAAAAGTTCATATCCCCACTATTAAAGTGATTACCCAACCCAAAATGCAACATTCCTAAAATTCACCCCGGCCCCACGTGCCCGAATTCTGGAACTTTTTTAAGAAAGTTGCTAACCATAACCTTAGGAACATAAATATATGATTTTTACTAAGTTCCATAACCATTTTCATGGTAAAATCCCATTTTTATTAAACCCTAGGTTTTTAATCTAAACCCATGATTTTTACCAATTTTCATGTTATAATCTATCCATAAGCTATGCATTTAACTCACATTTGGTAGGAATCACTTACCTCAATTAGTTGATGGAAATTCCTCTCTAACCAACTCCAAAATCTCCCCAAGAAGTGTAAGAAATGAGCAAAAATGCCTAAGTCCCGTATTTAATGAAGTGGTCTGCCCTCTGCGATTTTCGCACCTGCGGTGCCACTGCCGCACCTGCGGTGCCACTGCTGCACCTGCGTTTCTGCTTCTGCGGACCAAATCGTGCAGGTGCGAACCAAGGCTAGGCTGCCTCCTCTCGGTTCTGCGCTCAAGCGAACGCACTCGCGGACCCGCACCAGCGGCAAAAGGTGAGTGTGCGACACTGCTCGCTCCTACGATGACTACCTTCGCACCTGCGCCTTCGCAGGTGCGGTTCGTCTTCCGCTTCTGTGATGGATGGGACACTTCTGCAATCAAGGGCTCGCACCTGCGACCCAAAGCTCGCAGGTGCGGGCACACCAGAACTGGTGCACCAACACCCCTGTTCAGTTTCAAACTCAATTCGTGCACCGTTCGAATGGCACCCGGGGCTCCTGAGGCCCCGTCCAAACATACCAACAAGTCTTGAATCATAAAATGAACTCACCTGAACTCTCGGAATGCCTGAAACAACATTAAAACTATGAATCGCACCCCAAAACCAATTAGATCAAACTTATGAACTTCAAGTTCTTCTATTCACTCAAAATGCGCCGAAACGTACTTAGACTACTCCGATTGGCACCAAATATTGCGTGCAAGTCTTAAATGACATTATGAAACTATTCCCTGTCTCAGAATTCCGTTTGGACCTCGATAACATCAAAACCCGCTCCAAACCAAATTTAAAGAACTTCAAAAATTCTTGAAGAACCAACATTTGATATTAGGCGCCGAAACTCTCCCGAGTCATCCAAAACCCGAAACGAGCATATAACCAAGTCTGAAATCATCATACAAACCTATTGAAATCGTCAAATCTCGATTCCGAGGTCGTTTACTCAAAATATTTACTGAAGTCAAATTTAGCCTTTTTGGCCAACTTAAGGAACCAATTGTTCCGATTTCAACCCAAACCCTTCTAAATCTCAAACTAACCATCCCCCTAGTCATAAAACAGTAAAAGCACATACGAGAGTCTTATTTAGGGGAACGGGGTTCTAGAAAGCAAAACGACCGATCGAGTCGTTACAGTTAAATATGACCAATATTCATTATTTTCAATAACTTAGTTCACTTTTCGTTGATTTTATTTTATAACTTGCACACACAATTTTGAAGTAATTTTTTAATTCATTGATAAGGGTATAAGCGTAATGTTGTGTATCTAGAAATTAGTAATATTAAATTGTGTGACTATATCATCTAAGACTTTCACATATTTAAAAGAATATATTTTTATTTATTTAATTTTATCTTCAACACGATTAGTCACATGACTGGTTACAATAAAGGTTGATTGTTTCTTCAAAATTTGTAAATGTGGTGAAGCGCCTACTTGCTAAAGTGTTGGCCACCGTCAATGAAGAAGAGGCATATGACTGGTGTGGCCAAATCATTGAAAGAAAAGAGAACATAACATCTTACAGTTTTGATGTGCTAATTAATTGAGTTTCATAGCTCTTTCGAGCCCTTTATTCGACAACATGGTATGGGGTATAATCAGTACTGTGATGTGTTCATAGCTAACTCCAAATCTTGCAATATTGTTTGCTTCTTAACTCTACTCATCTTCATTTTATAGCAGCGGCGAAGGAGTAATATTTTGTTCCCCCACCCCCCTTCTTTTTTACCGTTAGCTGAGGTTGGATTCACGATTTAAATTCTATGAGTTCAATATTTAAGGTTCTTAAAACATTAAACTCATAATATATTTAAAATTATGGGTTCATGTCTACTATATATTGCAATTTTAATAAATTCTTATATATAAATTTATGTTCCGTATAAAAAATATTGAGTGCGGATGAACTTGATACTGTTTGGCTGTCCGCCCCTAATGTTAGGTCGAATAAATACCTACCATATGTTCCTACACAATGCGTAAAAAATATAAAAAATACTTCGTAAGGAATCCTCATACCTCACGCATAATGGAAGATTAGTGCAATGATCTTTATAAAAATAATTGAACTTTGACAATGTAATAATTATACTTTTTTTTTATAGAATTTCCCATAGGACTTGGGGGTGTTGTATTGGACAAAATAAGAGTTTGAATATACAAAACAAGGGTAGAGGATACCCTTCAAAAGACTGGAGGGATCTGTGCTAATTACAAACGATCACCTCCTCAACCAAAAAAACTAACTAACAAAAAAGTTCGCCTTATCATACTTGTTTATAATACTTGAGACTTGTTATTTGTCCATAAGGAATAGCTTTTGCTTTGCTAGGAAGTTGATGATATGATAGAAACACCATAGTATGTTGCTGCTCCACTGCTTCCTTAGCCAAACTGTCCGCCAACTGATTAGCTTCGCATAGCAATGCTTGATCCGAGTATTGATCCTGCTCATTGTGTCTTTAATATTGTCCACAATATGACAAAGATTATAACTTGTATCACTATCCTTCTGTAGTAACTCAGTTACATAAAGAGAATCCAACTCAAGAATCACTTGGTTATAACTATTCTGGGCACACCAATTGACTCTGAATAGTAAGGCATGCGCCTCAGCAATATTGTGATTCTGGACTATCGCAGGGGTGGAGAATGCCATGATAATGTTGCCTTCTTTGTCTCTGACCGCACCTCCTAGACCTGCCTTTCCTTCCCTCTGTTTGAAGCTCCCATCTGTGTTGAGTTTAACCCAGTTCTTCTCTGGTCTAAGCCATTGAACCACTATAGCCTTGTAACCTGGACGAAGGCTAATGAGCTTATCACATAATGAATTCCATGGTAACTTTAGGCCGCTTTTTGGATAAACTTTGTTGACTACCATCTCTATGGTCCAAGTGACCTGTTGCCGAAGCCTATATTTGTTGAAGTTTCTTTGATCTCCGAATCTGCAAGCACAAAACTCTTTCAAAGAAACCAATAAATAATAATAGGGGTTATGTCCAACACAGTTCTATGCACATCATTAGAAGATTTGGAGGTCC
>ML435510.1:0-10395 GCA_005239525.1 Nicotiana knightiana
GACCAGGGAATCGGTGACAGCGAGATATTCCTCCCAGAGCTCTAAAAAATGTATAAACTGGGGCGAGTCTCTATCAATGAGCGCCAGAAAAATCTCCTCATAGTGGAAGGAGTCAATCTCCAAGATGAATGTCTCTACGACATTCTGGACGTCCCCCACTTGTGGGGAGTAGTCCGATGACCGCAACATGTGTGTCGCGCACCGGACCAGCCGGTTTTGCTGGCGAACAAACCGGTCTATCGCCCTTTGTTCCTCCACTGATACACTCCCAACCCCAGGAACTAATGGTTGATAGGGTTCCTCTGGGGTTTCTTCAGCGGGAAGATTCAAATCGGGAATTCTGGGCTCCGGCAGGGAATTCCCCAATCCTAGAGTCAAATCCATGAAGAACCCACCCCAAAGCTAAGTCACTATGGTATCTCCTACTACAGGTATGGCGCTAGCTAAGCTTGTAATTACTGTAGCTACCCAATAGTGAAATCCTGCAAAAAAAGCAAAAACGGCTCCCATAGAAAGTACATAATGGAAATGTGCAACCACATAAGAGATCAAAAGGCCATAATTGGGGCAAACGATGCAATAGCTTCGGTTAGAGCAAAGCCCAAAATGGCATAACCAAATTATTGTTTTGCCAATGATGGATTTCGCGCCACGGAATGAATCGAGGAACTAAGGACGTTTCCAATACCGATAGCAGCTCCCGCTGAAGCAATTGTAGCAGCTCCTGCACCCATTGATTTTGCACCNACCTCCTCGATTCTTCCCCTCATTTTTTTTATCTTGGACATTGATATGTTCATGCAAAGAATAGGCATCACAAGCGGTACACTGAACACCAACCCAATCGTGAGAAAGAAATTCTTGCAACTACGAAAACTACAACAACCTCCGTGAACAGACGCTTTGTCAGTTCATTTTTTATATAACTTCAATTCAATAATTAAGAAAAAAGGTTAAAAAGGCTGAAGAAGCACCATTGGTGATTAAATCTAAGTATATGCCTTGGAGGCATTCAATGGAAAAATAATATTCATCCATCAGGGAAAAAAGGGACAATGAAATAACTTCGTCCAAAAAATACAAATCCCACCCTTGAAATTCGGGAAATGGTTGGACTATAGCTATTATTTTTTCACATATATTATCAAAAATATCGTCGAATGGATCCGTAGTCTGCTCAAAACTCGGTAGCACGGGGAAATCCGCTTGGGTGAAAAAGGCGGGTAAATCTAGTTCAATCGGTAAATCCATCTCAGGAGTAAGCTGCTCCGTTGTAGCCACTTCTGTACCTGTACCGGCTTGAGCAGCCGAAATATTGATACTGGGAGATTGTAGTAATCTTGGTTCTCCAAGAATCTTATTCGCTGATAGATTTCAGCCTCATTCTCTGCCGCTATAACGTTCCTAAAGGTGGTTAGCGATTCCGAACTTGACTCGGATTCTAGGCGGGGAAGACCGCCTGATTCTGCCTAGGAATTGCCACTTTCATTTTCCGCAGATGAAACATAAAAAATAAAAGAAGTAGCTATCCCCAGGAAAGACAAAAGAGAGTCCATGATGAATAAGCGAAGAAGGGAAACAAATAAAAAAACGAGAAAAAAGTATAAAAAGAAAAGAATCACACTCCTTTTTCTTCTTGTTCTAGGTCTTCTTTTATAAGCTACAGCAACTAAGATTAAACAAAAGAGTAAAAGAAGGATCCATTCTGGCGCGATCTTTCTATCAAAGCCTATCAAAAGAAAACGTAGGCGGGAAAGAGCTAGAACAGTCCCGAAAGCCCTAATGATTACCGAAACAAATTGAGAATTTCTAATCATATTCTTATTCTTTCTAATTCATTCACTTCAAGACTGGTTTTGAACACCGCGTAACATCATCTTCAACCAACCTCCATCCTACACCAACCAGGAAGAAAGATTTAGTGCTTTTCACCTTTCCGCCAAACCAGAACGAGAGCCAATCGGGTCGATCAGAATGTCCTTATTTCACAGCGCTATAACATTCTCAAGTTAGAGTCTGACTATCTCTATTCTAAGTAGCAAAAAGGATATTCACGATATTAGGAAATATTTATGTTCATTCGCTCTGCTCGCAGAGCGGTATGCCGAAAAAAAGAAGCGACTACCTTACTTAAGCAATTCTGCTTATTCTTATTCTATCTTAGAAGAAGTGGAACTTTTCTTTGCATTTATTGATCGCTCGCTTCTTTTCGCTTTCATGCGGAAGGTTCCCCTGCTTCTTGAGAAACTAGTTCGAGTGCTGGAGAATGGGGACCCTGCGGTGGTCGAACCTGAGAGGGCAAAGGTAGGGCATCGGGACCCTGCGGGAGCGCCCCTTGTCTCCCGCTCAAACTTTCTTGTAAAGGACCCAAGAAAGGCATTACAGCTTCCAAGAATTGTTTATCTTATATATTCGATTAATCCTCCTCTTCCAGTTCTATTGATCCAAGAACCCGATCCTATAGCGCTATCGGTCGTTAACAAATGCATTTTTCATTTTTTTCGATCTTGTACCTTAGTACACTGAACACCAACCCAATCTCGACGAAAAAAAGGAAAAGCAAGTACATCCTTAACGGCCTCTATTCTTGACGTGAACGGACGCTTTGTCATTAGAGTTCAAAATTACGAAAAAGCTTTTTTTTTCTCCTCTCTTCAATAAGCTGTCCAACTATGATGCGTTAAGCATAGTGACCTCAATCCAAACTCTCCAGTCCACATCTTTCTATATATAGATATAGCAATTTCGTCGTCCTTTTTGTTTGTTTTGGAGGTAGATGTAAAGAGAAGAACTACAAGAAAGCAAAAGCCTAGTACTGGAAAAGCCAATCAATCTCTAGGATGCTTTTCAACTAAGTTGACATGGAAGAACCGCTGCGACCCGGAGGCACCCTCCGCCGCCGTTACAATGGGAATGCATCTGCCCTAATGGAAATGAGAGGCCTTATCTCTTCACTTGCTGCTTTCTTTGCTGCTTTCAGGGTATTTGGAAATAGATTTAGAAGTTAAAAAAGTCATATATTTTGATCTTATTTTCCCTCTTCACTAGGTTATAGGGCAAGATCCCTTATCTATTGGATGTGGGAACCTTATACAAAAATGCTTTCTATGCAATGCTTCCTTCAATACTGGAACTGGACCTTTACGGTCTTAGGCTGACCAGCATTGTATTGATCTAGTTCCAGGTGTTGTCCTTTCTTTCCTCATTGCCACCTTACCTGCCCAAGAAGGGCACCCTTGAATCTATACTCATTACTCTATTTCCTTCCGAACCCGAACAGCAGCAGTCCCGATTCCTAGAAGTATAGAATATCGAGACCGTTAGAGCTCCATACTTTTCGCGAACAATGGAGCCTAGTAGCGAGAGAGGCAAGAGGTTTGTATGTCTATTTCAACTTGCTCGCCAGAGTCTGGGGCAGAAAAACCATCCCGTTTTCCCAATGAAAGATAAAGTACAAGTTTTAAGGTACCATACCAAAGGGAAGTTATCACGGCGTTATCAACCCCTTTTTCCTAACCCTCGGGCATAAGCCTAATCTCTCTTCACGGTACCGGGAAGAAAAGAAATACGACAACAACTAAGTCAGAAAAAATTGATTCTTAAATTTACCCTCCTTCAGCTAGGACAGGAACGAAAAATGAGATGTTGCTTAAAACTTCCTAGCAGTTAAATCTCAGGATGCTTGCAGCTCAACTATATTAATCTCCTCAAGCCATAAGGCGTAGGGCCTTGTATTCGAATAGAAACATCAATCTTTCATCTAAAGCGGCAACTCTGTCCTCGACTTCCTCCCGGGTAAGATGAAGAACAGCCAGATACTGGAATTGGAGTAGAATCAATGGGTGTTGGATGATCAGCCTAGGATTTTTCTTTTTTTTGCTTCTACATCTCATGACGGGAGTGCTAGACCCATAAAATGTATTCTTGAGTCAAGCAATGAGAAAGATTTACCAATTTCTTCATATGCTATTTCATATTCATATGCCCTCTAACTTGAACTTCCTGATTTCCCAGGGTTTCCACTGCCTAACTAGACTTCTCATTCATCGGAAGTCAGGGCTAGGAGTTATCATGAGTTAACTCCGGCTTATCTACTAAAGGATATAACTTTGAACTCAATTCTAAAGGAAAGGAAGTGACTTCAGGGTTGGAACATCAGAGCGGAGGCGGGGAATTCTAACTCTTAACTTGCTCCTGCGACTTCCTTTTCATTTGGTAGGGCATGCCAACGAGATCTCATGAGAGCTTTGAATCAGTAAGCTCATAATCTAGGGTTCAATTAGCGCCAACTTCAGGGGAGGGAATTCACCCCAAAGCGGATTTTGTTCGCTCTGCTCCTCTTGATTCTGTTGTTCTAGACAAAAAGATGAGAGCTTTTCAAGGTATCCAGTTAGACCCCCGGGTAAAAGAGATCTATCCATTTTAGCCACCCTTTCCATTACTGATCTAGTTGCTCTTGCTATCTAACCCGCCACTTTATTATATGATCTTTTATTGACTTCAAAAAGTCAATTTTTTTCTTTTTCTCGGGCCGACTTCATACATTCTATTACTTATAGAAATAGTCATGCAAATCTTCTCGGTAAAGAAGAACTCTTTCGCACGATCTTAAGAGAGCCTAGTTCCACAAGAGCCTTATCACGAGCCTTTACTTGATGAGAGGCGCCCTGTAAGATGAGCTATATCGACAAGGTGAGGAGAAAGCAGCCTAATGGGAATAACTCCAAACCAAAGCAGCCCTCCATCTCGCATATAGAAATGGTTGACAGGCATACCTATTCATGATATCAAATAGGAATGATCATTATCAAGGGATACAGATATGCCATGCTAGGATGATCTAGGCTTTCAATAGCATAAGCCACCTCCCAAGCGGCTTCCCTCCAGTGCCTTTGACTATTGCTACGGTCATCAACCGCAGCATTGAATTGAGACTTTCCACCTTGCTTTGGACTTGAATGGATCTACTTCTCCTCTGCCAGATCGATCTTCATTAAGAGGGTCAACCCAAGCTATTGCTCTACCTCCTCTCCTTATGTTATGGTAGATTTTGAATCCCTATTGGATTTCTTACTCCAGAAAAAAGAGAGAAATCAACAATAATGCGCACACGTGAAAAGGCTTACCCCGCAGGCTGACTCTTCCAATCCAACTCTATCGAAGGAGAAAAAAAGCTGGGACTACGACTTGCTTAGTGCAGGGCTGCTTGTCGTGATTGGTTGGACACTCTCTTCGTCTAAGGTCTTAGCTTGGTCACTCTATTAAGCTTTCCCAGCAAGTCTATTGAATGGGGTACGAAACATTTCTATTCAAAGCATCGTTAAGAGTTCTGTGTTCTAGGGAGTAGTCAAGATAAGATGACTCTGATCTTTCCTTCTATGGAGCCGGATGTGAGCATCGCCTACTGATCTTACTCAAAAAGAGTCAATGGGAGTAGACACATCAATAGCAGCAGACGCAAAGGAAGAAATCCTTGCTCTTCGGGCTAAGATGCTGACTTTGCTGTGGAAAGAGTAATGAGAGGAAAGCCTTGACCTTCCCTTGTTCTACCCTTCGAACTCGGAGATTGAAGAAGATCACTCTATGCAGCGACAGAGGCAAGATCTCTATATGTTGATAGATACCCGAGAGACTGAGTCCTTGGGGGAGAGAGAAAGGAGGCATTACTCCCAGAAAACGTGCAACCAACCTTTCCTTCCCGCTTCTTCCTTGAGAAGAGAAGGTAGGGGCTCTGTTTCCGCATCCGTTCCATATCAGTATTCATTGTTAAGATCTCCCGGTAGAATCGAATGGTAACTGAATCATTCCAATAGTTCCGAACAAGTCCTGCATGGGCTCTTTGTCGAATGAGTTTGCATTCCTCAATCCAATCTTTAAACTTCCGACATCTAGAATAACTCGCTGGAGCACCCCTCCATTCACCTTTCGTTCCCATATGCATCGGCTTTTTCTAAATCGACATATCTAGGTTCTCCCAACCCAACAGGTTCCCTTTCTTTCGAAATGGCATTGCCAAAAGTCGAATCAAAGGCTTGACAGGAGAGCTTCTCTTAGCCCTATAGTCTTTCTCCGTCCAAAATTTTTCCAAATCAAATGATTCAAGACCTGAACTGAAAGAGACTCTACAAACAAAGCTTTCCGACTCGGCCTTGAGAAGCTTGTATCCTTTGGATTCTTGGGACCTAACGAGCCAGGACAGCCTAAACCGAAGGAGATAAATTCATACCCTGCCGATTTCTAGGGCTTGCGTTGCTCGGATGTTATTGCCCTTGCCCCCACGCCAGCTTGCTCTCTCATCCCTCCCACCTTTGCCTATACCTAGGATTCCCATTTGGTTCGGCTGTAGTTTCATAGATCTACATGGGAATCTTCGTCAGATCGATTATGCAGTTACGGCCAATCAAGTAGAGATCGATTGGCCTACTAGAGAGCTGACATTAGAAGACTGACACCCACAGTACCAACAAAGCTGGACGACATACGATCAAAAGTTCGGGATGATGTGATCCAAGTCAACCTAGAGGCAAAACAGTTCCTTGAGTTTGTCCATCGAGTCAGTAGCACGCTTGCAAAGGGTAGAAAGCGGACAGATGCCATCGAATCGGATGTGAACAAATTCCTCAAATCCGCTCTTAGAGTTCGAGAATCCAAGCGCTGCCAAGTCAGCTAGAGAACCAAGGGTCAAAAGTAAGTTCCGTGCCTATAGTCATTCCTCTCTCTGGTAGCAATCCGGTCTCCAGTCGATGGTACTATTTAAACGAGAATGCCGTGTCGTCCAGCGCACTTGACCACTGCGATCGATCCGATAAACCAAAGCATCCTGGCCAACCGACTAACCATTGAGAATGGAACAAATAGGGGAGATTGAATTCTTCTCTCTTGTCTTTGAACCCTTGCTCTTGCCTCGGCTTCACCTTCCACCTTATTAAGCTTTGGACTTCCACCTTCACTAACCCGTGAGACGGGACCGACCTTCTCTTTTGTTTGTAATTGGACTTGCCCGAAACAAAGGAACCTTGGCGTGAGAACCCTCTAGATTAGGGAGATCCAAATAAGAGCTTGTTGCATATGCGTAGGAAACCACCCCATGCGGTGTGAGAAAAGCCCACTTGACTTCGGAATGCCAACCTCCCTTAGCTTAGCCCTTTACGACCTTTTCCGCCTTCTCACTGCCATTCATCGGATAAGACTACGTCACCTAAATCAACAAAAAAGAGGAAGGCATTTCTCATTGTTGGCTAGCCTGGGCTCCACACCAGATTTTATCTGAGATGGCGAGAATTCTTTAGTAAAGGCATGGCTTAAGCCAACTCGGGACGGGAGGTTTTTCTACTACTATTACAGCTCGTACAACCTTGAGGAATCGAGACTAGTGTAATAAGTTACTAGCCTAGTGCTACTCCTCCACAGAAGACTTGCTAGAATAGCTACCACCCTTTCTCTTGACTTTCCTTTGCCAAATAAATCCCACGTATGAAGCTCTCGGATTACGTACGAATCAATTAAACAAGCCAAACCAAAGGCTTTTTTCAAAAGCATCAGTAGACGCAGAAAGAGATCCTATTCCCTAAGGCCTTTGTTATCGCTTTAAACTTCCCTATTTCCCATAGGAAGCCCATCTTCAAAGCTACTTTCTCAACAAGCTCTAGCTCTAGGGCTTTGTAAAAATTCTCTTCTTTATCATACGATACGAGGCATCTAAATCTGCATTCCCATCCCCTTCTAAACCCGATGAGACATCCGTCTCAGTCGAACCAAACTCTCAAACCCGTCCAGAAGTTGAGGATGCAACTTATGATTTAATCGGTTAAAAAAAAGGTTTATCCATAAAGATTCCGGTTAAAGAGAGTTCTAACGTGGGGGGCGACGACATATAATTACCTCAAAATGGGGTGCCCTCCCTGAGACTTCCTCAGTCATAGTTTTCTGCTTGATAGACTAACTAATTACTAAACAGAATTGCCAGATCAACCATCAATCGTTCCTTATGATTCTAGGGGTTTAGGATAGGAAGAGGGCTAAGCTCAACTCAAAGATGCTAAATAAGGGCATTCATTAGAATTTCAATGCGCATTGAGCGAGTAGTTAGTTCAGGTCTTTTTGTATGAGAGATCTCGTTCCAACAGTTTTTCCGTGAAGGCTCTCTTTTATTTTCAGGATGGAACCTTTGTTCAGGACCACAGGACGGGATATGGTCCCGTTGAATTATACCTACCTGGTAAACCCCGCCACATCGGTCGTTTTCTACCTCTCGAACACATGGATGCCAAGCTCCTTTTCATTAAGACTTTAGGACTCCTAGTTCTAACTTCAATCTTGGAGAAAGGTGAGTGGGCTAGGATCGGGCTATTGGATCGAGCAAGGTTAGGAAGGGAGGCAAGGCGAAAGGCATGCACTGGGTACCGCCGAAACGAATAGCTAACATAGTTATCCCGGTGATTTTGCCCGAAGAGTTTAGGGCAGAGTCTGATTATGCTCCTCCAACAGTTCACGCCAAACGTTGTACTTCACAAAAGGTAGAAAACAAAGAACCAAATCCTGAGACTAGGGTGCCCACTCTCCAGAAAAAAGAAGAGGCGGCTCATGCCGGTGAAAGAAGAAATAAAAGAAAAGTCTGATTCCTGATCCAAAATCGGTTTTTTGAATGAAGTTAGAAAGAAGTTCTATTGCTCCGGAAGGAAGGCGGTAGGTGGGCTTAGATAAGAAATATAGGAATTTCTTCTCTATATCAATCCTTCGATAAAGCAAGAGACNACCTCTAGCCGATGCACACTATAATGAGTTCAAATGCTTTCCTTTCTCCATACCTCCTACCCTCTGAACTTCCTGGATTGAGCTGGTCCAAAGTGTTTCCGGCAAAGCTAGGAACGCGCGTCAAACCTTTCGGCCCCGTGTTAACCACATAAAAGAGACGATTCATTCTATTCCCTCGGTTATATTTGACTAAGACCCAGAGGATATCCCAAAGTGGGCATTCGGGCTCATCCCTCCCTTCACGGTCGCAGTCCTCTTAGCCATAGGGTTTTCTTGCTCACCCGTAACTCCTCTGTTGGCATTGGTTCATTTTCGGTATGGCTACTGAGGATTTGATTCAATACAGCGGATGAGGAAAATCCAGCAAGCTTAGACAAGATAGAAAGTAAGGAAGACAGAAGGTGGGTAGCGAGGAAGAAATCCAATAGCCTGCTCACGATTCAACTTCCNATTTTTGTTGTTGAATCTCTCTTTGATAATCAATGTGTGATATTCCGAATCTTCATTACTAATGGAATCCAAATGATCTCTGGATTGATCAGAAGATCCTTTCAGTTGGCTAGAATCCGTTACTTGAACGAAACTAGATCTTGTGGAATCATATTGAATATTTGACGATACATTCTGTACCTTGCTAAAAAACCGATCCTTGTTTACCAACCACACATTGTCTAACCAAATCCAATTCTCTCTCGATACGTTCCTCAAAAAATCCGATTCGGGCGGATTCTTCCCCCAACTAACGAAGAGATCTTAGCGGAATTGCCACATACGAAATTGAGCACAGTTTTGCAAAGAAATAGCCCACTTCTTTCTCGAGAAAAGATGGGAAAGATGCTCAATATCATTTGATTGAATAGTTGACCCAGCCCCTTGTTGTTTGAAGAAACCCTCCACTTCAATTGGTATTTTTTCACGAAAAGCAGACATGGGATAAGAAATCCAGTCTTTCACTAAGATTTCGAATAGCGGTCCTGAATTCAAGTTGATTCTATTTCGACTCTTCCTCAGATAAAGACGATCAAACAATTCCCAATCATGGTCCTTGCGGATCGGATCATCCATATAATATACAAAAAGAAACTCCAGTTATTAGAGATCTTTCTCTTTGAATCATTCTGAAGTAGAAGGGGGGTAAGATCCTTGCCGAATCAAAGTTATTCATTTCATTCGCTACTGGAGCCCCTACTATTACTATTCAAGATGAAAAGAGGATTGAATCGAATACGGAAAGGTCATGGGGCTAGAACCCATAGGCACCGACTGAGGTATGAAATGAAGGACGAGTTTCACTCGCTTCGGGATCAAGCTTAGATAGAAGAGTCCAATGAGTCCACTAGTCCATCAATGGAAATTCGATAGAAAGCTCAAGTGAGAAAGTCACAATCCATTGAATAAGATCGGCTCAAGGTGAGAGCTCAAAAAAGAAAGAAAAGTAGGCGCTTTTAAGGCCAGTGTGGAGTAGCTAGAACGGATGGGAGGTAATTCGTCCTACATTGGGTGGCTTGCTAAAGCCTTGTGTTCGTTTCAGTGACCTGGAGTCTTCGTTTGGGAAGTCTTCCTCTATGAACGTGAACAACGGAGGAGGATGGATTTGATGTAGGAGCAGAGTGGAATCTGGAGCAGGGTATCAGGTTCAGA
>MDKJ01013557.1:0-10773 GCA_005239525.1 Nicotiana knightiana
ATGAAAGGGCGTCTTCAGGTATGTAGCTCCGAGTTCGCTTTTCCCTGGTGATGGATACTTTTGGTTGCATAAAAATGGGTCCCTAGGGATTTCAACTCCACCAATAATCATGTGGATGACGTGTCGTGGTTCTTCCGTTTAATTTTTCTTGTTTGCCTCTCTTTATCGAAATTGATTTTTATCTCGGTCGCTGAGGAATTCTCGGAGGTACCCATTGCTGATTTGTCGGGATACCTCTTCTCGATACTGTCTGCAATATTCAGTCCTATGACCGTGGGTATCGTGAATTTCGCATATCAAGTTGGTCTTTGTGAAGGATCTGATAACACGGGTCTCAGCCACTTGGTGTACCTGATCTTGCTTATAGCCGATACGATATCTGAAACATCGATGTTGTAATCAGATATTCGGGGTGCCTCTACCGGCCCTTGGTTCCTGTCGAACCCTTCTTTGTACACGAGTCCCCGAGGATTCTGCCCTCGGTCCATCTTTTGGTCATTTCGAGGTACGTTATGCCTCAGGATATTTCTCCGATTCTCCACGTATGATTGATACCTTTCTTTGTTTAGCCTTGACTCTCTTTCCAGAAGACTCGATTCCTTTGCTGGGACTCTGATAGGATACACCGAGCCCGAGTGGGTTTCTAATTGGTCGTCCTCGACCCTGATCTTTGACTGGTACATGTTGTGCACATCTGCCCAAACTATGGCGGGGTACTCGATCATATTCTTCTTCAGCTGTTTTGATGCTATCGAGCTTCCCGCATTCAAGCCTTGAGTGAAGGCTTGTATCGCCCAATCGTCGGAGATCGGTGGTAATTCCATTCGTTCCAATTGAAAGCGGGACACAAACTTCCTTAACATCTCGTTCCCTCATTTGGCTTGATTTTGAAAACATCATATTTTCTTGTAGAGACCTTGATGGCACCTACATGTTCTTTGACAAATGAGTTTGCCATCATTGAGAATGAATCTAACGAGTTCGAGGGCAGGTTATGACACCACATATTGGCCCCTTTGGATAGTGTTTCTCCAAAAAATTTCAATAAAAAATATTCAATGTCTTCATCTTTCAGGTCGCTCCCTTTCACAACACAAGTATAGGTAGTAATTTGCCCATTGGGGTCCGAAATTCTACTATACTTCGGGAGGTCGGGCATTCTGAATTTCTTCCGAATAGGCATCGGAGCTGCACTTGATGGGAATGGCTTTTGCACGAACTTTTTTGAATCTACACCCTTCAGAATCGGGGGTGCGCCTGGGATTTGATCGACCCTCGAGTTCTAGGTGTCCATTTTTTTTTCATTGACTTCTATCTTCTTTTCGCCTGACACAATCCTTTTTTGCGAGGTCTCGTCCTTTTCGCCTAATCTACATAATGTCGGGGTCGGCTGGTGAACCATTATTGCTCGATCTTTACGGTGCATGTTCGACTCGAGGAGCTGTTTCTGGTTGTGCCATGTTCGGGGTTCTCTGATGGCTTTGTAGGTGGGAAATAGCCACCTATTGTGCGTGCAACATTTCAAAAATAACATGAAGGCTAACTTCCCTTTCCCTTTGAGAAGGGTTCATTGTGCTTCACGCTGATCTCCTTCGCGAACACTTCTATCTGTATTTGGGATCACATTGACATTTTGAGCGTTGCATGAGCCTTCATCGACAAGAATTAGCACTCGTGCCACATAAGGGTTTTGTGGTGGAACACCGGTACTAGAGGCAGCTGCGCCACTTTCTCCGTGGTCCTCATGACCGTTTTTTTCATGTGCGTTTACTGAGTTAGACATTTGCTGACCTCACATTGAAGATTCTTGGTCAAGAAAAAATGTGAAGAATAACTTGTGTTTTTAGAAAACCAACACTAAAACAATCACTATTATTTTTGGCCCCACGGTGGGCGCCAAACTATTTACCTTGAAAATGGTAATTAAAATTATATGTGATTATGTGGTTCTAAAAATATGTGATCTATTTTAATACCAATTGATTAGGCGGTAGATGCTGAGTATGAAGTGAGAAAAACCAAATAAGAGCGAAAGGAACAAAATTATACAAACCGGGTAACAGGGAGACTAGCCTCGATGGTGGTCGGAAAGGCCTCGGCAGCGAGCTTTAGAAGTTTGACTAGGGGCTATCGATAACAATATAACACTACTAAATGCATTAAGAATGGCCTATTTATGATCAATAATGAGCAATAAATGAAGAATAATTCAAGAACATAATAAATTAGAAACAATAAATCAACGAAGCAATTGTAGAGAATGTTTTAGCTAAGGAGCAGCTGATGTTCTTTCTTTTACTGAATATCATATGTTTTACAAAGTGACAAGGGTCCCCTTTATATATCAGGGTGAATCCCAACATAGTACATGCGTAATTAATTTAAAGAGATATGGCTGGTACGGACATTTAATGCCACGGTACATGCTTGTACTATTTTGTGTATCTTGTCAGATTTAAACACGTGCACCTTGGGATCTTCCCGCCTTTCCATGTTGGCCTTCTCTATGTACTGCCTCGAGGTCCAGGACCTTCGATATATGCTGCCTCTAGGTCGAGGTCCTTCGATATGCCCCTCGATACCAAAACTCGGGCCACCGAGCCTTCATTCTTATCGAAATGGCCGTGAAATCGGGCTCTCTGATTTTAGCCGTATACACCATCCAATACCCATACATAAACCATATAACGTCTACGGAGCCTCTAAAGATACAAAAGATAGATATGACCATGCAAGTGACAATGCCTCGACTATACCTCAAAATATGGTAAATTATGTCAAATAAAAACTACATGACCCCTGGAAGAAATGGGGGCTCACCAAGACCGCTGATAGGAGGATGCACCACTATATGCGGTCGGCACTGTCTGCTAAAGAACCGCCTACATCCATTCAAAGATGTAGCACCCCTGGCAGAAGGGACGTTAGTACTGTCGACTAGTACTAGTATGTATAGCGAAAACACTATCTCCCTAGAAAGATCAATAATGCAAGAGGAAGCAATCAAGAGACCAATGAGAAGCATAGTCAATACCACGACATCAAATAAGGAATCATATAAGCTTTCAAGTGAGGCTGCTATAATTTAATTTGTGCCATTACTAGCATTAACACCTCATTATTCACAATACTACCACACTTGTATACGGAGTCCGATCACATCTTGATCGGCTAGGCCATCCCCTTGGAGACATTTTCCACAATATCAATTCTTGTTTCAATTTTCGATTTAGTTCACAGCACAATACCATAATGTGTGCGGCATGGTGCCCGATCACGGCCCGATCGGCTAAGCCGTCTTACCTAAGACATTTTCCCTTTCTCATCAATCATCTAATTCCTTACTCCACACACACATATTTCAAGTGCTTAAATGCTAGTGGCCACAATTGTTAATTCATGCCTGGCACTTGGCCGCATTTCATAATTCGAGTTCTTTCCACATGTTTCACATTATTAACAATTTCATCAATAATCATTTTAACTCAAGATATCAAGTACACATGCGAGAAAAACATGAATTGAGAATAAATAGAGGTTGTCACATACTTTTGCAATGTAACACATATTCCATAACTTCAATAGATCACCAAGTAACAACATAGCTTAACGGGGAGCATTTGAATACATATTACACATAATGTTTTTACAACACAAGCACATTTGAAATGTCATCCCCTATATCAATCATGACTAAAGCCTACAACAATTATAGGGGCGCCATGGGAGTTTGATTTCTAAGAAGAGGGGTTTTTAGCCATACATACCTCAATTGAGCTTTCCTTATTCCTGACAATGTTCTGAAATGTTTGCAACTTCAATCTATTTTAGCAATGCAGCACAATTGAAGCCATAGTTATCGAGAATGATCATAGTCCTAGCTCACTTGAGCATTTTATCAAACATCATGTGTTCATTAAGGTTTTATGGTCTTTTTATGGAAGATTACCCCAGCCCGTACGCCATTCCTCTCTATCCTTGATTCAAAATTCCCCCACATCTCCTAAGAACACATTCATGCAATAGAATCACCCTCATCCCCCCTTAATTATCTCACTAATATCCCATTATAGCTATGATTGGAATTAAAAGCTGGGGTGATGAAGTATTACCTCTTAGGATGAAGAATTTGGTTCCTTAATCGAATATCCTCAAAGCTTTAAGTGATAATTGAAGAAAGTTTGATGAAGATTAGGCCCTCCCTATAGAACTCCCCCTCCCTCTCTCTAGAAAATATCAGAAGTAAGTTCAAACTTGTCTAAAAGGGGTGTTTTATCGGAATAGGGTCGGGTTTAAAAATAAGAAAAATGGGTTCCCCGACACAGGTATGCGGTCCGCTAAGTGACTGCAGAAATAGCCCTCAGGGGCTTGAATTTTCTGATCGTGTATGCGACCATTATGTGGTCCGCATACTTGTTCTATGGTCGCATAATGTACCGCCTAACTCCCTTTGCAGAAAACCAAGAGAAATTATGCGGTCCGCATAGTGATTATGCGGTCGCACAATAGACTGCAAAGCTGACCTTAAATTGGCCAAATTTTCTGCTTCACTTTGGTCCACAATACGGTCCACAAAGTTATTATGCGGCCTCTTAATGGGCCCCAAAAACGCACACATTTTTAAAAAAAATTCCTTAAACCCAGAAACATATTGTTCAATCCAAAAAGTCCGAAGCACGGTGAACTTTCCAGCCGTGAAGAATTTCTTATGCTACAAAACATAAATCTAACCTCGGTACCACGAAGTCCCGGGTTTCTGGGCAAAATTTTTTTATGGAGCCTTACACTGATGTACCCTGTGTGACCTGTAGTACTGACTGCACCGGCCTAATAGAATGGCTTCTACCAAAGTAACCCCTACCTCTAGACGAGACACCATTAAATCCTTTAAAATAAAGGGGCCTTTATTATAGGTCGTCTCTCTTGCATGGCTTGTAATGCGCTCAATCCTCCTGGAGATCTGTACTACCTGAGAAACATTAGTCTCATTATCTGGCTCTTTGGACATCTAAAGTTTGATGCCATATGTACACCCTTTATGAACCTCTGCACCTTCTCCCTCTCAGTAGATATCAGGATCGCTGCATGGCGAGACAAATCAACAAATCTAGTCTCATACTGAGTAATAGTCATCCAACCCTGCTAAAGGCTCTTGAATTGGATACACAACTCATCTCTCTAAGTGACGGGAAAAAACTTCTCCAAGAAAAACTGAGAAAACTAAGCCCCTGTGAGAGGAGGTGATCTCGTTTGTTGGCCTGGCTCATAAACCTGCCTCCACCTCTTAGTTGACTCATGTAGCTAAAAGATGATGAAATCCATTTCATTGGACTCAACTAATCCCAAGTTGAGAAAAATCTCATGGCAACAATCTAAGAAGTTTTGGGCATCGTCTAGCCTGAGCCATGCTCTCCTTGAAGCCCACCATATAGACCACGGCGTCCTAAAGCATCGGGTAGAAATGAAAGCCTCTGGGAGCTAAGCCGTTCCTACTATCTTAACCTGAACTAGAAACTCGGCATCCTGAATTATCTTAGGCTTGGCTATTAGTACTGATGTACGTAATCTAGGTTGAGCTCTGCCTCTACGTCTACCTCTGTTGTGGCCGGCCCCTACCTCTTGTAGTGGTTGGAATATGGGGCTCCGGCTCCTGATCAGGTGCAGACAAAGCATGTGTCCTCACCATCTGTGAGAGAATAAGAGAATAAATATTCAATCTTCATGATAGAACAAAGCCGCATGATAGAGAATTAAACATAGTGAACTTACTTAAAGTAGTATAGCCTCTTGAAGATAAGTACATAAATATCTGTACTAATCAGACTCAACTAAGCTTCCTCATGACTCGTGAGGCCTATGTAACCTAGGGCTCTGATCCCAACTCCAAATCACGACCCAAAATTTCAACCATGGGACGTGATGGCGTCTAACACCGCTTGCTAGGTAAGCCAACAGTAGCCATAATTATGTAGCAATTTAGTAGTTAAAACCATCATAATAAGGATAAAGAGTGAAAGCTCGTGAATACATAATAAAGCTAGTACCAACGCTGTCTAAAATTATTCCCAAAAGTTGGTGTCACAAGTACATGAGTCACTCGAAGTACTAAATACAAGTCTACAAAGAAGAGTACAATATTGTCTTGTACAATAAACAGTAAATAGAGATAGGAAGGGGACTTGAAGGTCTGCAAATGCCAAGCAGCACTACCTCAAGTATCCTTGAAAAAGCCCGAGCTAATCACCTCTAGACGCTTCTAGGACCAACACCAGGATCAACACAAGAAGTACCGAAGTGTAGTATGAGTAAAATCCATCCCATGTACTCATTAAGTATCGAGTCTAACATCGACGAGGTAGTGACGAAGCTTGATAAGACACTCACCATGAATCTATACGAGTAAAAAGTAGAAAAAACAATATCAATATAGAGAAATGAGTAATGTGATAAGACACCAAATAAGAGATTAGATAGAAAATTTCCCATGAATTATCATCACATCACAACCTCATAACACCACATCATAGGATAGAACAACAACCAAGAAAAATCTCAACACAACCTATCTTTTGCGGCACACAACGCGGTCCCAATATCAATACCAGCCATAATCGTTACCGTTGTGACGCACAACCCGATCCCAGTATCAATAACAATTACCATTGTGGTGTGCAACCCAATACCAATTCATTTATAAATTTTGAATAATAACCAAATACAAAAATTCTCACAATATAATATGAAGGAGAGCTAAAACGCATAATTCATTAAGGAAATAGGAACACAAGCAAAGAGGGTCAAACAGTTCTACATCGAAGAACTATCCTCACAATGTATATCACACAGACTTCAACAAGTCGTAACACGATAGAAAGTTCACACGTTACGACATAACACATTAGAGTAAAACAAGAAATCGTTTAAGGCAATAAGACAAGTAAAGACATAAATCAGGTAAAAATATCTATTTACTAACAGGTAAGGGCAAGTAACAAGTAAATGCATGTGATAAATAAATGCATAAAAATGGAAGCATGCAACAAAAGAAGATATGTAACAAGTTAGGGCATGTATCAAATAAGGCACACAATCAAGATAAGCACGAAATAAGAGAAGACATGGTATAATATAAGGCATGAAGTAAGCAAGAACACCCTGTATGCTTAGACCCATGAAAATGCATATACACATGTCACCTTTCATATGCACCGTCCCCACACATATATCACATAGAAAATATGAAAAACATGTCCTAATTCCCCCAAATGAAGGTAAACCATGATGCATAACTCTTTTCAGAACAAGATCGACAATCCAACACATATTTCACTTTAAAACAAACCTCTAAACCACCCGAATCTAGTCAAATATTACTCAAATAAGTCAAAACAAACTTTAGGAACTACCCTAGTATCAAAACCGTTTGATCTTTGATATTTTTGGAAAAAGTAAAGAAAAAGTATACCCAGGCCCACATGGCCGAATCCCGAAATTCAAATAAAATCATAATTACCCATTCACCCCCGAGTCTAAATATGCAATTTATTTTGAGATCCCTGCCTTAATTCGAGGTCTAACTTAAAAATACAAAATACTATATATTTTTACTCAAAACCCTATTTCTACTCTATGAAATCTTAGTTTTAACGCTGAAAATTTATGGGAAAAAATTGGAAATTAAATAAAAATAAGTTAAAGGTACTAACCTATAAAATTGGGGAGGATTTCTCTACGAAATCGCCTCAGGAGTCTAGGTCTCAAAGATGAAACAAATGAGCTAAAATCCAAAATCTCTACCTTTTGTGTAGCTGTAGGTATCACAATAGCGAAATCTTGTTCGCAATTGCGATGTTCGCAGAAGAGAACAACTGATGACAAATGCGAACCAGTTCCTGATCCCCTGATCATACAATTGCCACCACATCTTCAAAAATGTAAAGACTGGACCCTTCGCAGATGCGGAAAAATCTTCGCAAAAGTGAAGAAGTCTCTTCTCCACCTAGAGTCGCGATTGAGAAAAGTGATTTTCAAATGCGATCAAAGCGTCACAAAGGCGAAGCTATCCAACTTATCCTATCATTGCAAAGGCAAGGCTCGCATTTGCAAATTGTCACGACCCCAAATCTAAACCACTCGTGATAGCGTCTATCGTGGAACTAGACAAGCGAAAACCACACTCATATCGTAATAATCTTCCATTTATCATTAGTAAACTGATAACCCATAAAGTTTTATTTTAAACAGTTTTAAAACAGATAAAGCTACACCAAATATTAAATACAACCCCCGAGATCCCGGAGTCACTAGTCATGAGCATGTACATAAAATATACAACTCTAAAAAAAATAAACTCTATACTCATAAGCAGGAATGCGGACGTGTGCAGCTATCTCGCAAAATCTCCGAGAAGTCTCTAGAACAGATACGCAACTCACTCTGCCCTAACACCTGGATTTGCACACATGGTGCAGGGAATAATGTGAGTACGACAACTCAGTAGTAATGAAAATAAATCAGGTCAGAGCAGTAAGAAACACATAACATCGAATCATGAGTGGTTTCAACATAACTTTCAAGAATTTTATTGTAAAAATGATAAAAATCATAAAAAGCCCCTCGGGCAAAACATATTTCATAAGTTCATAGTGAAAGTGGTAACATTATAAGTAGCCTCTCGAGCAAAAACATATATCAAAATCATCCCCTCGGGCATACCTCACAGTCACTCATAATCAGCCCCTCAGGCATACCTCACAGTCACTCATAATCAGCCCCTTGGGCAACCTCACAGTCACTCATGCCTCCCAATCACTCGTCACTCGGCACTCGCACTCAATAGGTATATGCGATCATTGGGTGTGTATAGACTCCGGAGGAGATCCTTCAGCCTAAGCGTTAATATCAAGTCACCTCATGGAATATCATATCCTCACAATCAGGCCCTCAGCCTCACTCAGCCAGCAACTCTCAAAAGCCCCTCGGGCGTATCAGTAAAACGGCGCACTCGACACAAAAACATCATTTTATATCTCAAAATAGTGTAAGTAAGGTTGAGTTTCGAAATTAGTTAAGCATAACATGACTGAGTGTAAATCATAAGTCAAAAGAGTTAGGAAATAGCAGTAAAAATCCCCCAAAGGGTCCAAACAAGTCGTCACAACGCCCCAAACATAGCTTACAACCCAAATATAACAATAGTCTTTAAACACGATTTAAGATATGATTTAAAAGTAAATATGCAACTCAATAGTTGCCACGGAAAGAACCAAGTCCAAATCTAAAATCAGGTGCACGCCACACACTCATCATCCGACATGTGCGCCACTCTGAAAATAGTGAGAAAATACGAAGTCTGGGGTTTCATACCCTCAGGAAATGATTTACAGTCATTACTTACCTCAACCTGGGCCAAAATACTAATATGCGATGCTCTTGCCCCTCGAATCGGCTGCCGATTTCCCCGCGTCTAACCAAAACCTGATTAACATCATCAATATACACTAAATGAATAAGACCCAATCGAAAACTATCAATTTTAGCCACAATCCCCGAAATTTTCCAAACTTGAGCCCCAATCCCACGTCTCGGGATTTGATAAAGATCACGTCACAAGATCCTACGACAAACAACCCCTAATTTCCTTAATTTCAAGTCTTAATTTCCCAAGCCATAAACCACCAATTTAAACCATTTAATCCACTAATTCCAAGCCTAATCCGTCAAATAATAAGATAGAGTCGAGTTTATAGTCCGAGAAACTCACCTCAACAGAACACCCTGGAAATCCTCCTTCAAATTGCTCCCAAATTGACTCAACGAGCATAAAAAATGAAGAAAAATGCCAAAATTTTGCGGAGGCACATGTTTATACTTTCTGCCCAGTTAAACCGCACCAGCGGTCAAAATCTCACACATGCGGACGCGCTCCTGCGGTCCCAGGTGCGCACCTGCAAAAGTTACTTAAAGTCAAAAATCCACACCTGCGACTCCGCAGGTGCGGTCCCACATCCGCAGATGCTATCCCTCACTGAGCTGCCCAAATTCCGCTTCTGCAGATTCCTTTCCGCTTATGTCAGGCCCGTACCTGTGATTCCCATCGGTAGGTGCGGTCACACCAGTAAAATGGCACCAGCAGCAACTTTGTTGCAAATTCCTAAGTCCAAACCTCCGTTAACCATCCAAAATCTATCCCGAGCCCCTCGGGACCCTAACCAAACATACCAATAAATCCCATAACCTTATTCAAACTTAGTCGAACCTTCGAAACACCAAAAACATCAAATTCAAGCCTATGAACTTTGAAACTTCTAAATTTCACCAAGGATGCTGAAACCCTCCAAAACATATCCGATTGACTTGAAAATTTGCACGCATATCCAAAATGATATTACGAACCTGCTCCAACTTCATGAATTCCATTCCGACCCCGATAGCCTATTGTTCACTGCTGACCGGAAATTGCTAAAAACTAACTTTCGCTAATTCAAGCCTATTTCTACACCGGACATAAAAACCTCTTTCCGAACACACTCTTAAGTCCCAAATCACCTAACGAAGCTATGCGAACCATAAAATCTACATTCCGAGGTCGTTTATCAATAAGTCAACTTTCGGTTGACTTTTCCACTATTGAATCAAGTCAAGAGACTAAGTGTCAAAAAACCCTAAACCCCAAACCCTAAGCTGCCTAGGGGAAAATATAGGAACCCTAATCACGCAATCCTATACGCTCTCCCTTCTCTCTTCTTTCTCTCTCTAGGTTTTGGCGTGTTG
>ML435515.1:0-58963 GCA_005239525.1 Nicotiana knightiana
CCCCCCCCCAGTGTGAGCACTGCCTAGGAGTCCATGAGACCCCTCCGAACTCTGACACAGTGGGGCTGGCCTTCCAAACTTGTTTACAAAAAATTTGTTTCTTTGAAAAGGTACTGGTGTGAGAATTGCCCGGGGTCCCTGAGGCCCTTGGGAAATTTGACACACCAGAAGCCCAGTTGTGTTATTATGAACTACTGGTGTACTCCAGACTTGATTGAAGACCTGGCTTCCAGGTTGACTTTGGTCCTGCCAAGGCTCCCTATAGTATAGTGATTTTCATTATGTAATTCACTTGTATTGGCCTGTAATAATAATCTTTGTAAAACAGATTTGGGTTACTAGTAAAATCTGGGAGGAATTTTATATATATTTTTTGTTGGGTTCGGGTAGAAATCATGCCTATAGGATTGTTGTGATTATTTATATGCATTAGAGACCATGCCTATAGAACTTATCTCATTATTTGTAGTCCTGAATTTCACATCTGCATCCTAGAAATCCTGTTATAGGACGTTTATCAGATCTGCATCAAAATCCATGTTTATGCATATTCTCAAGTCTTAATGTGCATTAGAAATCATGCATGCATGATCGTCTTTGGGAATTATCAAACATGTCTAAAATTCTGTTAACATCTCCACTCACTTAAATATCATGCCCATAGGAAATAACTGTAAAAACCGTTTCAACACTTAGACATCATGCGTATAGGAAACACATCAAAATCAGTCTTGACACTTAAACATCATGCCTATAGGAAGTAAGTATAAAAAATCAGTTTCTGTATTTAGATATCATGTCTATAGGAAATTTTCATGACCCAAAATCCATCAAGGTCGTGATGGCGCCAGACACCACAGTCAAGCAAGCCAACACTCAATGGTTAATTAAATTCCTATTTTAGTATTTTGAAAATCATTACTTTTTATTTCATTATATAAATATCAAATAAAGTTACCGAGTAAACAACGATGTTTTAAATAATTCAATCAACAAATACATCCCAAAGTCATCCCAGAACCTGGTGTCACAAGTGCATGAGCAGTTTCTAAGACAAACCAAATGAAATACAATAACCATCCAGAATACAAATGGGACAGTAAAGAAAGTACAATACATCCGAGGGAAGACTCTGTTGGCTGCGGGTCGTCTCTAGGGGAGCAGCTCTCCTAAGTCTCCAGGTCAGCCACATCATTGCGTCAAGCGGGGCCACTAGATATACATGTACCTGTGCAATAAAAATGCACAGCAAGTGTAGTATGAGTACGAAAACAACGTGTACCCAGTAAGTATCCCGCCAAACGTCGAAGAGGTAGTGACGAGAGATCGAATTTGACACTTGCTAGAGGTCAATTAATAAAATCAAGGGTGATACTAAGCATGGATATCATAGGTAATTAACAAATAGTGATAGGAAATAACAACTTCTTCCACATTTACAAACTTCAAATCTTCGTCAATTCTGTTGAGAACTTATAATTCCAGGCCAGTAAACAGTTAAAAATATCAGAAAGTACTCAGCAAATATCATGCACAAGAAATGCCGAGGATCGAACGGCTCAAACCAACGATAAATGTAAATTGTGCACTGCGAAGGATCGAACGGCTCGAACCATAGATGCATCTGTTACCTCGCTCGCGAATCGATTATGCGACGCAGTCATATATAAATAATAGAGTTACCCTGCTCGTGAATCATACATGCGACTCAGGTACTCATAGATACACACATTCACACAATAATTCACATTTCATCAAGAAAATAATTCCCCAAGGAAGTGATAAAATTCTCTTTAATGGACGCGAAGATAGTATTACAATCTTTTCCAGAAATTTATTTACCAAGTTCGATAAGGTTTAATCATTTTCAAATTCATCAATAAAGTTACAAGTATGGAAAACAAAACATGCTTTTGGGTCCTAGACTACCCGTACATAAGCATAATAGTAGCTACGCACGGACTCCTGTCACCTCGTGCGTACGTAGCCCCCACAAATAGTAGCACGTATTTAATTATTTTACCTATGGGGACAATTCTCTCTTACAAGATTAGAAAGGAGACTTACCTCGCTCTGAAGATTCATAACCGGCTTCCAAGCCCTTCCGGCGACTCAAATTGATGCAACACGCCCAAAAACTATCCAAATAACGGGCAAACCAATGAAAATATACTCTAATACTTATAACAATTCAATTTATATAAATTCCCAACTCCGCTCGGAAAGTTGACAAAATTACCCTCGGGCCCACATGCCCGTATTTCGAAATTTTTCGAAGATAAAGATTACACATAACTTTATGAACTAAAATATATAATCCTCTTTCAATTTCATGCCCAAATTCGTGGTCAAAATCCAAAAATATCAATTTCTAGGTTTTCTACCAAAATCCTAAGTTTTCACTAATTTCCATGTTCTAATCCATATATACTCATGTATTTAACTCAAAATTGAGAAGAAAGCACTTACCTCATTCCATATGGTGAAAATCACCTCAAAAATCGCTTCAATCTGAGCTCCATAGCTCCAAATATGCTAAAATTGGTTGAAACATCGATATATAACTTGTACCTAGGTATTTACTCATCGCGATCACGGGAAATGCTTTGCGATCGCGAAGCACAACTTTTCTCAGCCCAAAATCTTCCCTTCGTGTCCGCAAAGAACAAATGCCCATCTCCTCCTGACATCCTCTAGCATAATGGTCATAACCTTTTGTAAAAAAACTCCAAATTACAAATGGTTTGACTTTTTGAAAACTAGAGAACAGGGGCTATAACTTTAATTCTTTGATCAATTTCCAATTTCTTATATATTATGAGATATAAGCTTCCAAGTTAGCCCTCTGCAACACAATGCGATTTCCAAACTCTTCCCGGACAGGATGTAGTGTATCAATCATAATTCTTCGGATACAACTTAAAATACCAAATGGTGTGATTTTCTGAAAACTAGACACAATGGTCTACAACTTTCATTTTTGGATCATCTCCAAACTCCTTATATATTGTAAGATACAAGCTTTTAAAGTCGGGTCAGTGCAACAGAAACTTTCCTCTACGCGATCGCGAAAGAAATTCCGCGATCGCCAAAGAAATTCTGCGATCGCGATTCACTGGCCATTTTCTCTCATTTTACTCATCGCGATCAAGATCAATTCCCCGCGATCGCGTAGCACACTGTTGTAGCCAAAAACCAGTAGCTAAAAATGGCCTAGAAATGGTCTGAAACCACCCCGAAACTCACCCGAGCCCCTCGGGACCCCGTCCGAACATACCAACAAGTCTCAAAACATATCAGAGACTTATTCGAGGCCTCAAATCACATCAAAAATGCTAAAAACATGAATCACACCCCAATTCGAGTCTAATGAAACAAAGAAATCTCAATTTCTACATTCGATGCTGAAAACTATCAAATCACGTCCGATTGATTCCAAATTTTGCAGACAAGTTACATTCAAAATTACGGACTTGCTCCAACTTTCGGAATCGGAATCCGACATCGATATCAAAATTTCCACTTCCGATCGGACTTCTTAAAAACCTTCAAATCTAACTTTAGCCAAAATGACTCCAAATTGACCTACGGACCTCCGAATTCACTTTCGATCGCGCTCCTAACTCCAGAATCACCATACGAAGCTATTCCCAGACTTGGAATCCCAAACGAACATCAATAACACTGAAATGCACTTCAACCCAGACTTATAAAATTTCTTCCACATTACTAACTTCCACAATATGCGCTAAAATGCTCTCGGGTCATCCAAAACCCTCTCCAAACATACGCCCAAGTCCGAAATCATCATACAAACCTGCTGGAACCTTCAAATCCTGATTCCGATGTCGTTTACTCAAAAATCTAATCTTAGCCAATTCTTCCGACTTAAGGCTTCCGAAATGAGAATTTTCTTTCCAAATTGACTTCGAACTTCCCGAAATTCATTTTCGACCACGCCTACAAGTCATGATACCTGAAATGACGCTACTCATAGCCCCAAACCACCAAACGACACGTTAGATCTCAAAACGACCGGTCGGGTCGTTACAGAAATAATGTTTGTAATCAGTTTCAACACATAGAAAGCATGCCTATAGGATCTAAAAAGATGAAATCTCCCTGTTAAAATATGGTCTGGTTAACGCTTAGATAACATGTCTATAGGATTCTGCACGGTTATCACTTAGGCAAACATGTAAGATAATTAAAATCCTGAGTTTTAAAACCGTGTTTGTTTCACTGCATGTAAATGTGTCCAGATTCAGTAAGTGATATAAGAATCAGTAGGCAAACTGATAGGTACTCACCGCCTCACCTTAATAAAACTGTTGCATATTATGTTTATGCTCATTTAGATATCCTGCCTATAGGATCCTAAATCATTAAAAATCTCTTGTCTGAATAGCGTGCATTTATTTGTCTATTTGTGGAAGTAAACATGAGCCCCCTTAATTGCTTTTTATGCGACAGTCCTACTTGATTTTTGTTTGTCATTTAGTTTTTTTCTCCTTTTAAGCAACATAGGTGAGTCTAGAACCATCCTAAATAGAGGTCCTAAACACCTCCAGGGCCATAGGTAAGGGATGGGTAGTGTATGCATAAGGTAGGTACTGGATACTATTAGAATCGTTGATATCCAATTTTTCCTAAAATATTTCAAAAGGCATATATGTTTTCAAAATCATGCATTAGCATCAATTGATATTTTTTCATAATTTTTCTACGTTTTTATTAATTTGTCCAGTACTTTATTTCCAATAAATAATTACAAAATTGCATCACAAACGACTTCCAAACATTTCTTGATTTATTATTTATATTTGTGGACCTATTAAGCCCAAATTATTTCATAATTAGCCAAACTGGCACCTTTTGGCTATAACTGCAATAACTTTGCAATTATAACCCAATCATATAATTGTGTACCATTTTTTCACCAGAAATTAATCATTTATATTGTAAATACTAAATAAACTTTTAAAGCTATTCTTTATGCATGAAATTCATTTTTATAATTATTAGCTATTTTTACAAATTATTTTAATTAATTTAAGCTGGGTATATAACAAAGAGCCACTTTTATTTCAATTCTAGCCTAATTAAACCAGCCCCCAAAACTTATTAAATCAACCCAACAGACCCCAAGCCCAATTCCTAAATCTACCCGGCCCAGTGCGGATTTAATCTTGGCCGTTGATCAGTTTTGATCAACGGCACGAATTTCCCTTTCCTAATTTAACCTAGACAACCCNACCTTATTAAATCAACCCAACATACCCCAAGCCCAATTCCTAAATCTACCCGGCCTAGTGCGGATTTAATCTTAGCCATTGATCAGTTTTGATCAACGGCCCGAATTTCCCCTTTCCTAATTTAATCTAAACGACCCCCCTCCCCTAAACCCCTCATTTCACTCTCATTCTCTCCGCCGACACCCCTCTCCTTCTCTCTCAAGATTCCTTCTGCCCAAACCCTAATCCCCTCGCCATTTCTGGTTCGCCGGTAACAATGATGATTCCACCACCACCCCTGGCCTCTATGGCTCCTCTCCATGGCCTGATTCTTGCATCCCTGAGGTCCTCAAGGGACCAGTTGGTTGTTCATTCACCCTCCCCGGGTCCGTGCTCACCATTCTCAGGCCACATGGCCCTTCTGAGTAAGATCGATCTATTCTCTTGCTAGACCTATGGTTTCTAAGACGGTGTCTCCCTATCTTTGGGTTAATCCTATCAAAACCCTAATTTCATACCTTAGTCTTTAGATCTGTAATAGATCTGAGAGTATTCCGAGTTATTTTACTATTTTCTGTAAAAAAAACTTTCTGTTTTTCGAAGCATCTCTTCATCTTCATAACTAGGGTTTTTGAGCTTCCTTTTCAAAATGGTTTTCTCTGATTTTTAAGGTGTTATTCTATGATTTTTATTGTGTTTAAACGATTTTCATTTGGGTTCTACCTTTACCTAACTCGTTTTGTTGACAACTCCTAATTGTTTGGTTTAATATTTGGGTTCTAAGTTCGTCTTTACTGTTCGTTCTCTCAAGTTGTCTGCATGTTTGATTCTCATTAATCTGCTTCGATTAATATGATATTTTGTGATTTATACCCTATTATGCTTATTAGGGTTTCTAATTCTTGCTTATTCCACTTATATTACATTTGTTTTACTAATTCCTCTAGTCATTACTATTTTCTGGTTGAATCCCTGATTCTACGTGTTTTGTACCACTGTGTCCAATAGTGTTTCTGATTTTTTGCTTCTTCTTGCCTACTATGTGTTTATTCCGTTTTTTCATAAAGTTTTGTGTTAACTCTCCCCTTAATCAGCACTGTTCCTATTTGAATTCCTAATTTTCTATGATTAACACCTTTTACTGATTTCCTGTGATGATTTCTTTACTGATTTCCAACCTGTAAATTATTTTCTTACCTTATTATGTGATTGACTATTATTATTTGGTTCTTATTGATTGTTTCCTTAATTATACCTTTCTATACCTAGCCTAATTACTTGCACTGACGGAAATTATTTCCTTATTTATGCTCCAGTCATACATAATCACTTTCCTTACTTGTTTCCTGTCTTTTACCGTTTGAAATGACTCCCTTAATTAAGGGAGTAGTTGGACTGATCGTTGTTCTAATTGATTCTGAGCTCCATAACATACTTCCTAATTGTGTTTCTTACCTTATTTTACCTAGTTTCAAACTATTATATATATGTACACACTCACCAACACAATGCACTGATACATACGCATACACTGAACTCAACACACACGAACACACTTAGTTCAAACTCTATCTCTCACACTCAAAGCTTTCTTCTCTCTTTCTGTGTCACTTACTATTATTCTGAGTTAGCCGACTGCAAGCCAAGACTGACTATTGTTCTCCTATCCCTTCACCTTTGTTTTTACTATACCGTTACTGGTATGCTCTAATTCTCAATTCAAGTCCCAAACCAATATGCTTCTTTTACTTCTTCAGTTTATCATGTTTCTAATATGCTTCTATCTGTGGTTTTGTTGTTCAACCTGCAACTAATATGTCTACTTTACTATTTTAATTAGCATGTTTCTGAATATGTCCAACCCTCTTAGGACCAGCCTGCTCATGAACCCCTTTTTTGTAGTATACCTCAATGTGACTCTGCCTTACTTATGTTTTATCTGGTTTCTAGTATGAACCTTTCTTTCGCAAAACAATTTGTACCCTAAGTTTCTTGATTATGTGTTGATTCTGAAGTTCATGTTATTCCCTTCAAGAACTGCTATGCTTGTACATTATATGCTCTATGTGTCCCGAATTCCCATCACCCATGTGTGAAGGTTTGTTCTATGTGTGATGCTGAACCTGCTTTGCTTCTGCGTTTGATCTGTGTTTGTTAATTGCCTTACTCTCCTCAAAAGTTGTTTTAATAAACAAATCTCTCTTATTTTATAAAACTATTTCTACTGGGTCTCTTTCAAAAACTATTTTCCTATCAAACCCTTTCAAAACTATGTCAAGCACTCTCACTCTACTCTTAGGTCTTTAAGTTCTGGCCCTCCAGTGTGTGACTGCTTTGGGATCCCTATGATATCCCTATGAACTCTGATGCACTGGGGCTGGCACTTCCACACTGCACTTACTCAGTTATGGTTGTGAAATCTGGGTGTGAGCACTGCCCGGGATCCCTTGAGGTCCTTAGGGAACTCTGACACACCCGGATATGAGAAAGGCCATGAAACATTTGGGCATTTGAGGTTCTAAGAATTTGGGCCTGTTTTCAAGCTCCCTATAGTGTAACTTCTTATTTTCTCTTATCTATTTATGTAATTCATTCAATATTGGTTTGTAATAATTGTTATAAACGAATATTAGGGATGGATAGTGAAAAGGGGAGGGTAGCTATGTCTGTTGTCAATATCCATGGGGATAGAAACCATGCATTAGGTTTACATTTCCTATATGCGCATTAGAATCCATGTTTAGGGCCAATATATTCTAAGCATGTCATGCATTAGATATCATGTTCTTAGGTTTCCTGTTTTCAGCATCTCATTTGACATTATTTTCATCACTTAGAAATCCTGCTTCTAGGCTAAATAACAATATTAACATGAAAATTGTTGCTACTGCATATTCTGAAATCATGCTGTAACTTTCTGTGCATCTAGAAATCATGTTTTTTTAGGAATTTTGCATATAAATCATTCTGCATCTTATCATGTTCATACTAGATACCCTATTTTAGGATCTCACTAAGTCACACCTAGCTAAACTACTAATGCATGAAAAAGGGACATAAGACAGTCTCACATATGATTATCATGTGTTAGATAAACTGGTAATAACCCATGTGTCTTTGCAACACTTAAAATAGCATGCTTTAGGTAAAACAACTTCTAAATTTTTTTAATAATTCTGGTAATTATCGTGCATTCCCCCACACCCAGGCAAGCCTTAGCTAACCAACCTTTTTTAAATAAAAAAAACTGGAAAATTGTTTCCTTTTTTGTGTTTAATGCCTAATGGTTAACATGCTTAAAATCAGTAGGCAAACTGATTAGGGCCCCTGCTTCTGGGTTTATAAAATTGAAACTGCATATCTTCTGTCTTTTGAGATTCACTTAGACATCATGTTTTAGGATCCTGCTTAATAATACTGCCCTTGTTTGTGTTTGAGATGTGCTGTTTATATGCAATATTTGTGGAGGTAAACCTGAGCCTCTTAATTGCTTCTTTCCTATTTTTATCAGCTGAAGGCCTAATTGTTCTTGCATGTCTCCTAGTATTTTCTCCTTTTAAGTCTTAGGGGTCAGTCTAGAACTACCTATTGGTAGAGGTCCTAATCTCCTCCAGGACCATTAAGAAGGGACGGGCAACAACACGCTTAGAGGTTGTTAAATAAACTCGCTTAATAACCACTAAGGGGTGGGAAGGGTAGACATGGATATGATATCCGGTGCGCTAATGCCACGTGTAGCCCCTCTTCTGAGGAGTGATTACCGTGCATTGCACTGACGTGATCCTATAGGATAAACAACTTAGGAACCCCCTCCCCCCCATCCCTTACACATGTATGCTTAGATTGTAAAACCTCCGGAATTTTGTATATATGCTTAGACTTTAAATCTTTTAAACTTAAGCACATATGTGTGCTTGGACTGCAAATCTTCTCAAAACCTTCATCTATTTACCTATGTGTTTATTGCTTATATGTTATATGTTCACAAAGTATGTTTGGGCTGAGAACCACAGTTGTGGACTTCGAGGGGTGCCTAACACCTTCTCCTTGAAGTAATTTCAACCCTTACCCTATCTCTTGTTATCTAATCTGTGTTTGTAAATAACCTTTAGTAGGTGCCCTAACGCACCTTAACTTGTTAGGTGGCGACTCTTCAATTCCTTATCCCTTTCCCAAAAGGAAATGAGTTGTCCGAATAATGTCGAATACCCTAACCAATCCGAAAGGGGAGGAAAGAGGGGGCGTGAAAGCATTGCGACTCTGCTGGGGATTATCCTAGGCTTTTACCATTCTCCAAACTGGTTTGTGAACTTGTGTTTACTTTGTTAATACTTGCGACCTTTCCCTTTCCCCCCTTTATGTGCCATTAATTGTTTATCTCTTTCAATTATTTATTGCTTTCAGAATCAAAACTGACATGTTTCTTTTGTTTTCCTTTGTAACTGCTTTTTCAATTATAGTTGTTGTATTTACCGCTTTCATAACGTGCAAATACATGACAACATGCTTTTATTGCTCATTTATTGTTGCATAAATCATGCTCAACATCATATTCCACTCGTGCCTATACAAATCCTATAGAAACGCTTGATGAATGTTTGCGCCCTTCCATTTTATATCACCCCTAAATTCAGAAAGGCTTATTTGCGGTAAAACTAGTCGATCAGCGGTGCAGTCGACGGTTCCATGCCTTTCCCCCTCAAGTTGTCCGCTTGAGGGTACCAGTCTAAAACCCCATAGAAACCTTACTCTGTTTTATTGTGCATGCATCATGGTCAAACCTAGCCGCGTTAACGTGTCGTCCGCACGATATCCCTTTAAGACAGCCTTATCCAAAAGTCCACCGGCTTTTTCATAATCCCAACGGACACAGTCACATTCTGTGCATTTATTTGGAGAACTAAATGCATGCATGCTAACCATAAAGTGTATAAATAGTCGAGTCTGGCAGGGGTAAGGGTCTAACCTTATCTATTTTGTAGAAATTAAGGGCATGAAGTCCCCAGGTTCGGCATGGTCCAAAGAATACCACCACTATTGCTGGATGGTGGGAAGACCTCTCGCCCAGTGAAAATGACCATGTGAAGAGGGTCCTCGGGAACTTTCCCTCTTTACCTGGACATTCAACCAAACAACATGTTGATCGAAGCAGCCACTATGTTCTGGGACAGAGAAAGGTCTGTGTTCCGTTTTGGCAACATAAAAATGACCCCCCTCTTGGAGGAGATAGGGGGCTTTGCGGGATTACCTTGGGACAGTCCAGGTTTGTTGGTACCGTAGAACTGTGCCGCTAGGGGGTTCCTGAAAATGATGGGTTTGAAGAAGAAAGATGGTTTATAGTGCCTGAAAGAGTCCTACATACCTTTTGATTATCTCTATGAACAATACGACCATAGAAATCGTATCTTCCACGATGAGTTCTTTATTACTTCCTTGGGTCACATTCACCGCAGGGTTTTTGTGTTCGTCGTTGCTTCCTGGGTCTGATGGTGTTTCCAAGCAAAGGAGACCGGATTCACACTAAACTGGCTATGGTAGCCAAAACCTTAATGGAAAGGATCGAAGGGCAAACATATATGATTGTCCCTATGATCGTAGCAGACATATACCGAGCCTTGGACCACTTTCAGAAGGGGGCAACACTTTGAGGGTTGCAATCTGCTACTACAGGTTTGGTTATTGGAGCATCTCCAGAGAGGCCAATATCGTCAGGAATTTCCACGAAGGGTGTGGAATGATCATATAGCCTTCCACCACCCTAAGAGGATGACCTACATCCCTAATAAGTTTGCTCAACCGGAAAATGCTACTGAATGGGCGCAGTTTTTTGATAATTTGATCGAGGACCAGGTTCAATGGATGTTCGAATGGTTACCTACCAGTGAATTAATCATCAGATCGAGGGACGCTCCACACTTGGTGTTCATTGTTTAAAGGGGAATATACCCCTATGTTCCCATCAGGGTCATGTGACAGGAGGGTAGAAAGAAAGTTATACCGCGAGTCTCCAAAATGAGTCATTACAGGGCACATTTTCAGGATGACGATATCCCGTACAAATGTGATGCCCAACATCTGTGGCATCTCAAGGTAATTGTAGAAAAGGACACCATCGAGCCCGACAGATACCACGCAGGGCATGTACATTTTTACCTATCATGGTTGGAAGACAGCATATCAGGGATAGTTGAGCCAGGCATCAGCAGAAACAGGGTCATAGACGAAGCGGCTAAGGCTCAGGTGAAATACAATAATCTGCGTAAAAGGGTCCGTGAGTTCGAGGCCGAGCATCTGGATCAACACAAGACTAATATGGAACTGACCGATGAGTGGAAGGAAAGGGCCATCAAATCTAGTGAAAGGTTGGAATATTTGGAGCAGGGTCTGATGGAGCTAGAAGCAAAGACAAGAAAAAGGGTCGCCGACTGCCAGAATGCTGAGGGAAACGAATGAGGGCATCTAGTAAGGGTATACCTGTTGTTGGGCATGCACGACCTGGGGAACCTGATTGACAGAACCAAGAAGACCAAGCCTAGGGAAGGTCCTTCGTGGACTAAGAAGTCTAGGTTTCCTTTTTTATTGCTTTTACCAATGTAATAAGGCCAAGTGCCATTAGTGACTTTATTTCCTACTCATTATTTTAGTGTTGTTTTGGACTCGTCCATTTTACATTAATGAAATGAGTCATTTCTGCATCTAAGTTCTCCAAAATCAACTTGTCGCTAGGCCTACCTCTGGCACAACAAGGCTCCCAAACTAGGACACGCTTTTATTCCTGCACTATGTGTTTAAATACTGCAATATTTTCTCATGACCCTCACTGACTTGGCTACCTTTTGTTCTTGCTTTTGTTTTCTTTCTGTTGATTATTCCCCTCCCCAAAGGTTGTTCGTGCATTCTGGCATCATCATCATATCACACAAGATCCAGGGGGCCTCCACCTCCTCCTCATCCTAGTCCACTTAAAGGCAAAGGCAAAATGGAAGATTTGGGCAACATCAGACAAAAAAACACAACGCCAGTGGAACGAACAGAAGCTCCTGACAATCAAGGTACTCAGGTTCAGAATGATGCTATGTCAAAACTCGAGCAAAGGTTGTTGATACTCCAAGGGGAGCTTGAGCATGTCCGGAACTTGGCAAATTTATCCTTCTCACTCAGTGTCCCAGATGTCATTCAAAATCCCATAGAACACCCCAAAAAAACAGAACCCTCCCACAACTCATCATCATACAACTCCACCGAAAAAACAAATTATCCCACCACAGCACCAACACAACACTTTCCACGCTCCAAGAAATACCCCGCTAATTATCCCTGAACCACAAGACTCCACAAGTGACCACCTCTATGCTCAAACACCAGGTCATCAAAACAACCCCATATACATGGAGACTCTACCTCACTCTACGCAACATATTGCTTACACACCTGAATCCAATGAGAAGGATATGCTCATTAAGAATTTGGCCGAGGAACTCAAGAAGCTGACTAGTCGAGTTCAGGGCGTTGAAGGAAGCAAGGGAGTCGAAGGGTTGAACTACGAAGATCTCTGCATACAGCCCGATGTTGAACTACCGGAGGGTTACAAACCTCCTAAGTTCGAAATGTTCGATGGTACAGGTGATCCCAGGGTCCATCTGAGGACCTATTGTGATAAATTGGTTGGAGTAGGAAGAGACGAGAAGATTCGCATGAAATTGTTCATGAGGAGCCTCACAGGAGATGCTTTATCTTGGTACATCAGCCAAAACCCTAAGAAGTGGTCCGACTGGGTAAGTATGGCATCAGACTTCATGGACCGATTCAGGTTCAATACGGAGAATGCACCAGACGTGTTCTACATCCAGAACCTTAAAAAGAAGCCCACCGAAACTTTTCGCGAGTATGCCGCTCGCTGGAGATCTGAAGCAGCCAAGGTCAGGCCTGCCCTAGAGGAAGAACAAATGAACAAATTCTTCGTCCGGGCACAAGACCCGCAGTATTATGAGAGGCTAATGGTGATTGAAAACCACAAATTCTCTGACATCATCAAGCTGGGTGAGAGAATTGAAGAAGGTATCAAGAGTGGAATGGTCACTAACTTTGAGGCCCTACAGGCCACCAACAAAGCCTTGCAGTCTGGTGGTATATCCAAGAAGAAAGATGCAGGATCGGTAATGGTTCCAATGGGACCCAAATACCTGTTGGTATACAGAACTTCCCCACTCACCTATCAAGCACTCTCGCCCACCTATCAGTTAGCACCTCCATCAACATATCAGCCATCTCCACCGTCTACAAATCAGCCTACTTCCCACCCAGCTCCTATTTATCATACCTACAACTCTCAGCCATCTCACTTCCAATAACCCCCAGCCCGCCAAAATTTCCCGAGACCTCGACCCAACTTTGATCGCAGACCTCCTAAACAACACACTGCCATTGCTAAACCTATCGACCAGCTGTGTAAAGATTAAAAGCTGCTAGTTATGTTACTCATATCCCTACTATAACCCCTGAAAATCATCCCAATGGGTCAATCCAAACAAGATCTATGCATACCATTCCGGCATGAAGGGGCATACAATTGATGAATGTCTCTCATTGAAGGATAAGATCCAGTATATAATTGATAACAAGGTCATCCAGGCAAAAGAAATTGCTCCCAATGTTCGCAACAATCCGCTTCCAGACCATAGGGGTGTCGACATGATAAAGATAGAAGAAGATTGAGACCCAGAGAGGTCGATCGGGTTAATCATAGAAGGTGATGACCCAAAGAAGCCAGCAGTCACTCTTAATCCCATCATAGTTCAGATTCATCCATCCGGAGACGTCGAGGTAACTGCTTCACTCCCATTCAAGTTTGAAACGGCACCACTCGCAAACACACATTTGCCGTTCGAGGTTGAAGTTATGCGGCCTGCTAAGGCACCTATTCCATTTGAAGTAAAAATAGCTGCACCGATCACAGTGACGGTGTCAACCGCACCGCCTTTCAACAATAAGACTACCTTGGGATTACACAGCTGAAGCAAGAAGGAAAAGTAAAGTCAGGATAGAAGAAGCTGGTGCTGCACAGGGGATGACAAGGACTGGCAGGGTCTATACGCCTGAACACTTGGCAGAGTCTAGCAAGAATGCTTCCAACAGGCCACCCATCATTGAGACAGGCCCAGATAATCTTTGGAGGAAGGTACAGGCCATAGAATACTCAATCATCGATCAGCTGAACAAAACTCCAGCCCAGATATCCATTCTGTCATTGCTGCAGAATTCAGAAACACACAAGAATGCTTTGATGAAAGTGCTAAATGAAGCACATGTGCCAAATAAAATAACTAGTGGAGAAATGACCAATATGGTGGGTCAAGTACTGGAGAGTCACAAGATCACTTTCCACGAGGACGAGATGCCGCCTAAAGGGCTAAGTCATAACAAAGCACTACACATCACTGTGCAATGTGAGGACTACTTCATCACCAGGATTATGATCGACGGGGGATCCAGCCTCAACATCTATCTGTTGACAACACTCAAGAAATTGGTCAAGGGGTTGCACGAGATCAAAGAAGGATCTATGAATGTAAAGGCTTTCGACGGTTCTCAGAGGTCTACCATCAGTGAAATCAGTCTTTGTCTGCAGATGGGACCTATATGGTTCGAAACTGTATTTCAAGTGATAGACATAACGGCATCCTATAATCTGCTGTTGGGACACCCATGGATACATGCCGCTGGGGCTGTGGCATCAACATTGCATCAGGCAGTGAAATTTGAATGGAACCACCAGGAAGTAATCATCCACGGAGATGGAAGCAACACTATCTATAGTCGCCAGAGCATCCCGGGGATTGAGGGTAGATGAAGGCTGGGTGGAGAAACCTACCACCACATTGAACGAGTCAATGTAGTGGATAAAGACAAATGGTGGGACAGTAAGATCAAAAGCATACTGAACTGGAGTGGATACGATCCTGGAAGAGGACTCGGGAAAAATCTTCAAGGGATTACCAAACCAATAAAATTGAAGCACCATGGCACCACCTTTGGGCTGGGATACAAATAAATTGGAAGGAGTACGAAGAATGGTCGCCACCATGGCGCGCGGTCCCCACTATCCATTGGAACAACCTATACAATATTTGGAGCAGACTTTCCGGCAAGATGATATCATATGGTTTTCAGAAGAAGAAGAAACTCTAGCAGCTTTGGAAGATCTATCCCTGGAAGATGGTGACATGGACTGTTGTGTTATTGTTGAGGAGGAGGAAGAGGAAGGCCCTACCACCCAAATTGTGAGCAAGGGATCATTTCTCAAGAATTGGACTGTCAGACCATCCAAGGCCCGACGAGTCCTGGGGTAGCAAGGCTGAACAAACATTGTTTATTTCATTTTGCTAATGATTTCTTTTTCCGCATTTCCATTTTTTGCATTTTCCATAAAATCTCCAATGTTCCAAAACATTCAAAAATCACTTTTATGTTTCAACAAATCTGTATTCATTTAATATCATTTTCTCTCATTATTTTATCTTACACCATTACTATTTACTGTCTTGATGAACCAATGACTGTGACACGAAATGAGACAACGCAACAAAAGGACAGTGATTCAGAAGAAGAAGAAGATACCATACCCGATGAAATTATCAGAGAAATTGAGGATTTTGAAAATAGACCTAAGTCCAGTCTGGACGGAACCGAGATAGTCAACCTGGGAGATTCAGAAACTATCAAGGAAACTCGCGTCAGTATTAATCTATCGCCATCAGAGAAAGTGGAATACACACAATTCTTGAAAGAGTATGAAGACATATTTGCATGGTCGTACGATGACATGACTGGTCTAAGTACATCCATTGTGGCTCACAAGTTACCAACCAATCAAATGTGCCCGCCGGTAAAGAAGAAGCTCAGAAAATTCAAGCCTGATATGAGTCTAAAAATCAAAGAGGAAGTTACCAAGCAAATCAACGCCAAGGTTCTCAGGGTAGTTGAATATCCGACATGGTTAGCCAACATTGTGCCAGTGCCCAAGAAAGATGGAAAGGTCGGGGTTTGTGTCGACTACCGTGATATCAATCGAGCCAGTCCGAAGGATGATTTCCCTCTCCCAAACATACACATCCTGATTGACAATTGCGCCAAGCATGAGCTTCAGTAGTTCATGGATTGCTTTGCTGGTTACCACCATATTTGGATGGATGAGGAAGACACTGAGAAAATGGCTTTCATTACGTCGTGGGGAGTTTACTATTATAAGATGATGTCGTTCAGACTAAAGAATGTTGGGGCCACCTATATGAGAGCTATTACCACTATCTTCCATGATATGATACATAAAGAAATTGAGGTGTATGTGGATGACATCATCATCAAGTCCAAAAGAGCCATCAACCATACAGAAGATTTGAGAAAGTTCTTCAGCAGGCTGCGAAAGTACAACTTGAAATTAAACCCCGCGAAGTGTGCGTTCGGGGTTCTTGCTGGGAAATTTCTTGGGTTCATCTTCAGCCGCCGAGGAATAGAACTAGATCCATCAAAGGTCGAAGCCATCCAAGAATTTCCACTGCCACAGAACAAGAAAGATGTGATGAGTTTCCTAGGACGCCTCAACTACATCAGCTGATTCATAGCCCAGTCCACGGTTATATGTGAACCAATCTTCAAGATGCTGAAGAAAGATGATGCGACCGAATGAATCGAGGATTGTCAAAAATATTTCGACAGAATCAAGGAATACTTGTCAACGCCACCAGTCTTGGTCCTGCCAAAGCCAGGTAGACCCTTGCTACTCTACCTTGCGGTATTAGATGAAGCTTTTGGTTTCTTTCTAGGGCAGCATGACGATACATGAAGAAAGAAACAGGCTATTTATTACCCGAGTAAGAAGTTCACTCCATATGAGGCACGGTATTCTCTACTGGAACGTACCTGTTGTGCTCTGACCTGGGTAGCCCAGAAGATGAGGCATTACTTCTATGCCTACACAACATATCTCATATCAAGGATGGATCCCTTGAAGTATATCTTTCAGAAGCCCATGCCCACTGGCAAGCTGGCCAAATGGCAAATCCTGCTGAGTGAGTTCGACATTGTCTATGTGACTTAGAAAGCGGTCAAGGGGCAAGCATTGGTAGATCATCTTGCCGAGAATCCTGTGGGAAGAGAATAAGAACCCCTGAAAACGTATTTTCCCGATGAAGAAGTGTCATTCACAGGAGAAGACATTGTAGAATCATATGACGGTTGGAGAATGTTCTTCGACGGAGCAGCCAATTTCAAAGGAGTCAGCATTGGAGCTATCCTTATATCTGAAACAAGTTAATATTACCCGGTATCTGCCAAACTCATATTTCTTTGCACCAACAATATGTCAGAATATGAAGCCTTCATCTTAGGGCTCAATATGGCCGTTGATATGAATATCCAGGAGTTGTTAGTAATTGGTGACTCAGACCTGCTAATACACCAAGTACAAGGAGAATGGGCTACCAAGAATTCCAAGATACTGTCGTATCTACACCATGTGCAGGAATTGAGAAAGAGGTTCAGAAAGACAGAATTTCGGCACATCCCTAGAATTCAGAACGAGTTTGCCGATGAATTGGCCACTCTATCATCCATGATACAGCACCCAGATAAGAATTTCATTGATCCTATTCCAGTGAAGATCCATAACCAGCCAGCATATTGTGCCCATGTTGAAGAAGAAGCAGAAGGAAGACCATGGTTCCACGACATCAGGGAATACTTGTCAAAGGGAGAGTACCCAGAGCTTGCAAATCACACTCAGAAACGCATGCTCCGGAGATTGTCCAACAATTTCTTTCTCAGCAGAGGAAACCTATACAGGAGAACTCCCGACTTGGGATTATTGAGATGTGTCGATGCAAAGGAAGCTTCCGGACTACTTGAAGAGATACATGCTGGGAATTGTGGCCCACATATGAATGGTTAGAAAATACTCAGAGCCGATTACTTCTGGATGACCATGGAAACGGAATGCATCCAATATATCCAAAAATGCTATCGATGTCAGGTACATGCAGATATGATAAAGGTACCCCCAAACGGAGTCAATCATCACCGACAACGGCACCAATCTCAACAGTGATCTGATGAAAGCCATGTGCGAGACTTTCAAAATCAAGCACAAGAATTCCACAGCCTATAGACCATATATGAATGAAGTTGTGGAAGCCGCCAACAAAAACATCAAAAAGATATTGAGAAAGATGATAGAAAAGCACAAATAGTAGCATGAAAAGTTATCATTCGCCTTACTGGGATACCGCACCATAGTCTGCACATCAACCGGGGAAACTCCTTATTTACTGGTTTATGGTACGGAAGATGTTATCCCTTCCGAAGTGGAGATCCCTTCCTTAAGAATCATACAAGAAGCTGAGCTCAACGACACAGAATGGATAAAAGGCCACCACGAGCAGTTGGCCCTCATAGATGGGAAAAGGATGAATGCAATATGTCATGGTCAACTTTATCAGAATAGAATATCCGGAGCCTTCAACAAGAGAGTCAAGCCAAGATAGTTCACACCGGGGCAGCTGGTGTTAAAGAAGATCTTTCCACATCAAGACGAAGCCAAAGGGAAATTTTCTCCCAACTTGCAAGGTCCGTATATGGTTCACCGAGTATTGACAGGAGGAACTTTCATACTTGCAGAAATGGACGGAGAAGTTTGACCAAAGCCAATCAATTTAGATGCAGTCAAATGATATTATGTGTAACTCTCTATGCTTTTCTTCAAGGATGTAAACTGAACTACGCCGGACCTGATTCCCGTTTAAGAAGGGATACGTAGGAAGCCTTATGGTTTCAGTCATAATTCAATACAAATCTCATTTCCCCCCGCAATTGGAAACTGGGGCGGAATTTTAGAAGGACTATCAAAATTCTGAAGCAGGTTCAGCCGATCGCAACATGAACAACGGTCAGAATCATCAACCATCTAACTGGGGCAGAATTTTGAGGAGGACTCTCAAAATTTCGTAGCATTAGTGGTTGCAATGTCTTGAACCATGTCACGATCGTCGGTTCATCTAAATTCCTCAAAATATATTTTACTATGTCTTTATAAAATCATGCACGTTTTCAAAATATAGCTCTGTTTAGCAAACGCTACCCTGATGACATAAGCAGGATCATCAGACCAAGCAGAACGAAGCAAGCAAAGCCAGCGGGGATACGAACCAACCTTCCCCATCTACAGAACTCAAGATTTTTCTTTGGATGCAGGAATAAAGAACAAACAAGTTTCGAAGTCACGAACTTCAACACAGTCGCAAATGCAAGGTTTACAATCAGCACAAAAGAACAAACGTGCTCCATAGTCACAGTTCTCACAACAATCACAATACCACAACCTATTACCAACTAAGAAATCCTATTAGCATTCGCTATTTGTTCCTTTGCATAGGCTCAAGCCCTGCCTTCATCTTGCACGGGACTAGGCTTTGTCCCACATTTACATGAGGTTAAGCTCTACCTCAATTTGCATAAGGCTAATCTTCTGCCTTCTTATCTGCATAAGCCTAATCTTCTGCCTTCCCTTGCATAAGGCTATCTCTACCTTCCTATCTGCATAAGGCTAATCTTCTGCCTTGCCTTGCATAAGGCTAATCTTCTGCCTTCCTATCTGCATAAGGCTAATCTTCTGCCTTCCTTTGCATAAGGCTATCTCTGCCTTCCTATCTACATAAGGTTAAGCTCCTCCTCCAATTTACTTTTTCACCGAGACTAAGCGCTGTCTCTCAAGCATTATCTACTTCGCTTCTCTTTCGGGCTAAGATCCGCCCTTCAATTCACAAGACTAAGCTATGTCTTGTCAGCATTATAGTATTGCATATCATGGGCTGAAATATCGCCAACCTGTCCAAAGGCGTCATAGTCTAATAGCATCATCCTCATAGCCGGAAGACACCATGTCATGGCCTAAGGATCTCTCTCAATTTGCATATCACTATTCAAAGGCATCATAGTTTGGAGGCACCATCTTCATAGCCCCAGAATATCATTTCATGGCCTGCGAATCTCTAATCAAACAATTCATGGCTCGGGACATCATGGTCTAAGGATGTCATCCCTAACCGTCCAAAGGAAACTTTCATAGTCCAGCGGGAACCTGCATCATGTTTAAAATTATGCATAGTATACGCTTGTATTGCTTTATTTGCAGGTAACCCGGCAAGCAACAGCTATCCCAGCAGGAGTAATCCAACTCCAGTTCTCCCAACCGTCTCGAACCCGATATTCCGTAAACCCTCCAGTCGCCTATCCCTAGATGTTGCGTCTGTTCTTGTGATAACTTCATTAGTATACTTCGCCGATGAATCGGAACTACATACGGCCTGATTCCTATAAAACCAGGGATATGTAGGCAGCTCAGTAAACAGGGCGCGGCCCTAAATCTCTCAAACTGTTTCGCTCGGTCAAAATTGGCCATCTATCTTTACCCAACAACTCTTTCATCCTTTTCGGGTAAAGAGGGGCAGTTGTTGATACCCATTTTTTCCTAAAATATTTCAAAATGCATATATGTTTTCAAAATCATGCATTAGCATCAATTGGTATTTTTTCATAATTATTCTACGTTTTTATTAATTTGTCCAGTACTTTATTTCCAATAAATAATTACAAAATTGCATCACAAACGACTTCCAAACATTTCTTGATTTATTATTTATATTTATAGACCTATTGAGCCCAAATTATTTCATAATTAGCCAAACTGGCACCTTTTGGCTATAATTGCAATAACTTTGCAATTATTGCCCAATCATATAATTTTGTACTATTTTTTCACCAGAAATTAATCATTTATATTGTATACTAAATAAAAATTTTAAAACTATTGTCTATGCATAAAATTCATTTTTATAATTATTAGCTATTTTTACAAATTATTTTAATTAATTTAAGATGGGTATTTAACAAAGAGCCACTTTTATTTCAATTCTAGCATAATTAAACCAGCCCCCAACTTATTAAATCAACCCAACAGAACCCAATCCCAATTCCTAAATCTACCCGGCCCAGTGCAGATTTAATCTTGGTCGTTGATCAGTTTTGATCAACAGCCTGGATTTCCCCTTTCCTAATTTAACCTAAACGAACCCCCCTCCCCCCAAACCCCTCATTTCACTCTCATTCTCTCCGCCGACACCCCTTTCCTTCTCTCTCAAGATTCCCTGTTCCCAAACCCTAATCCCCTCGCCATTTCTGGTTCGCTGATAACAATGGTGGTTCCACCACCACCCCTGGACTCTATGAATCCTTTCCATGGCCTGATGCTTGCATCCCTGAGGTCCTGAAGGGACCAGTTGGTTGTTCATTCACCCTCCCCGGGTTCGTGCTCACCATTCTCAAGTCACCATGGCCCTTCTGAGTAAGATCGATCTATTCTCTTGCTAGACCTATGGTTTCTAAGACGGTGTCTCCCCATCTTTGGGTTAATCCTATCAAAACCCTAATTTCATATCTTAGTCTTTAGATCTGTAATAGATCTGAGAGTATTCCGAGTTATTTTACTATTTTCTGTAAAAAAAACTTTCTGTTTTTCGAAGCATCTCTTCATCTTCATAACTAGGGTTTTTGAGCTTCCTTTTCAAAATGGTTTTCTCTGATTTTTAAGGTGTTATTCTATGATTTTTATTGTGTTTAAACGATTTTCATTTGGGTTCTACCTTTACCTAACTCGTTTTGTTGACAACTCCTAATTGTTTGGTTTAATCTTTGGGTTCTAAGTTCGTCTTTACTGTTCGTTCTCTCAAGTTGTCTGCATGTTTGATTCTCATGAATCGGCTTCGATTAATCTGAGTATTTTGTGATTTCTACCCTATTATGTTTATTAGGGTTTCTGATTCTTGCTTCTTCCGCTTATATTACGTTTGTTCTACTAATTCCTCTAGTCATTACTATTTTCTGGTTGAATCCCTGATTCTACGTGATTTGTACCACTGTGTCCATTAGTATTTCTGATTTTTTGTTTCTTCTTGCCTACTATGTGTTTATTCTGTTTGTTCATAAAGTTTTGTGTTATCTCTCCCCTTAATCAGCACTGTTCCTATTTGACTCCCTAATTTATGTGATTAACACCTTTTACTGATTTCCTGTGATGATGTCTTTACTGATTTCCAACCTGTAAACTATTTTCTTACCTTATTATATGATTGACTTCTATTAGTTGGTTCTTACTGATTGTTTCCTTAATTATACCTTTTTGTACCTAGCCTAATTACTTGAACTGATTGAAATTATTTTCTTATTTATGCTCCAGTCATACATAATCACTTTCCTTACTTGTTTCCTGTCTTTTACCGTTTGAAATGACTCCCTTAATTAAGGGAGTAGTTGAACTGATTGTTGCTTTAATTGGTTCTGAGCTCCATAACTTACTGCCTAATTGTGTTTCTTACCTTATTTTACCTAGTTTCAAACTACTATATATGTACACACTTACCAACACAATGTACTGATACATACTCATACACTGAACTCAACACACACGAACACACTTAGTTCAAACTCTATCTCTCACACTCAAATTTTCTGATCTCTTTCTGTGTCACTTACTATCATTCTGAGTTAGCCGACTGCAAGCCAAGGCTGACTATTGTTCTCTCATATCCCTTCACCTTTGTGTTTACTGTCCCTTTATTAGTATGCTCTGATTCTCAATTCAAGTCCCAAACCCATATGCTTCTTTTACTGCTTCAGTTTATCATGTTTCTAATATGCTTCTATCTGTGGTTTTGTTGTTCAACCTGCAACTAATATGTCTACTTTACTTTTTTAATTAGCATATTTTTGAATATGTCCAACCCCCTTAGGACCAGCCTGCTCATGAACCCCCTTTTTGTAGTATACCTTAATGTGACTCTACCTTACTTATGTTTTATCTGGTTTCTAGTATGAACCTTTCTTTGGCATAACAATTTGTACCCTAAGTTGCTTGATTGTGTTGATTCTGGAGTTCATGATATTCCCTGCATGAATTGCTATGCTTGTACATTATATGCTCATGTGTCCCCAGTTCCCATCACCCCTGTGAAGGTTTGTTCTATGTGTGATGCTGAACCTGCTTTGGTTCTGTGTTTGATATGTGTTTGTTAATTGCCCTACTCTCCTTAAAAGCTGTTTTACTAAACAACACTCTCTTATTTTATAAAACTATTTCTACTGAGTCTCTTTCAATAACCGTTTTCCTATCAAACCCTTTCAAAACTATGTCAAGCACTCTCACTCTACTCTTAGGTCTTTAAGTTCTGGCCCTCCAGTGTGTGACTGCTTTGGGATCCCTGTGAGATCCCTATGCACTCTAATGCACTGGGGCTGGCACTTCCGCACTGCACTTATTCAGTTATGGTAGTGAAATCAGGGTGTGAGCACTGCCCGGGATCCCTTGAGGTCCTTAGGGAACTCTGACACACCCGGATATGAGAAAGACCGTGAAACATTTGGGCATTTGAGGTTCTGAGAATTTGGGTCTGTTTTCAGGATCCCTAGAGTGTAACTTCTTATTTTCTCTAATCTATTTATGTAATCATTCAATATTGGTTTGTAATAATTGTTGTAAACGAATATTGGGGATGGATAGTGAAAAGGGGAGGGTAGCTATGTATGTTGTCAATATCCATGGAGGTAGAAACCATGCCTTAGGTTTACATTTCCTATGTGCGCATTAAAATCCATGTTTAGGGCCAATACATTCTAAGAATATCATGCATTAAATATCATGTTCTTAGGTTTCCTGTTTTCAGCATCTCATTTGACATTATTTTCATCACTTAGAAATCCTGCTTCTAGGCTAAATAACAACATTAATATGAAAAATGTTGCTACTGCATATTCTGAATCATGTTGTAAGTTTCTGTGCATCTAGAAATCATGTTTTTTTAGGAATTTGGCATATAAATCATTTTGCATCTTATCATGTTCATACTAGATATCCTGTTTTAGGATCTCACTAAGTCACACCTAGAAAAACTACTGATGCATGAAAAACAGACATAAGACAGCCTCACATATGATTATCCTATGTTAGATAAACTAGTAATAACCCATATGTCTTTGCAACACTTAGAACAGCATGCTTTAGGTAAAACAACTTCTAAACTGTATTAATAATTCTGGTAATTATTGTGCATTCCCCTACGCCTAGGCAAGCCTTAGGTAACCAATTGTTATATGCTATCTGCTGAAGTCCTAATTGTTCTTGCTTATCCCCTAGTATTTTTTCCTTTTAAACCTTAGGGGTCTGTCTAGAACTTCCTATAGGTAGAGGTCCTAATATCCTCCAGGACCATTAATAAAGGACGGGCAACAGCACGCCTAGAGGTCATTAAATAAACTCGCTTAATAACCACTAAAGGGTGAGAAGGGTAGACATGGATATGATATCCGGTGCGCTAATGCCATGTGTAGCCCCTCTTCTGAGGAGTGATTACCGGGCATTGTACTGATGTGATCCTATAAGATAAACAACCTAGGGACCCCCCCCCCTCCCCCCATCCTTTGCACATGTGTGCTTAGATTGTAAAACCTCCAGAATTTTATATATGTGCTTAGACTTTAAATCTTTTAAACTTAAGCACATATGTGTGCTTGGACTGCAAATCTTCTCAAAACCTTCATCTATTTACCTATGTGTTTATTGCTTATATGCTATCTGTTCACAAAGTTTGTTTGGGCCGGGAACCACAGTTGTGGACTTCGAGGGGTGCCTAACACCTTCCCCTTGAAGTAATTTTAAGCCCTTACCCTATCTCTGGTTATCTAATCTGTGTTTGTAAATAACCTTTAGTAGGTGCCCTAACGCACCTTAACTCGTTAGGTGGCGACTCTTCAATTCCTTACCCCTTTCCCAAAAGGAAACGAGTTGTCCCAATAATGTCGAATACCCTGACCGATCCGAAAGGGGAGGAAAGAGGGGGGCGCGACCAGAACACTTAGGTAATAATTAGTAAAGGGGTGGGTAATTGGGTAATAAATGAGATAATGACATGCGCGCTAATGCTACGCGTGACACCTCTATTTGAGAAAGGTTACCGATTATTGCATGGAAGTTATCCTATAGGCTAATAAACCTAGGACCCCTTTAATTTCCGTTTTAAAGTAATCTCTATTTTTTTTAAACTGTTTTATTTTCCCTTAAAGACTAATTCTCTTATATTAAGTTTGGCTGGGACCCACTGTTGTGGACCTCGAGGGGTGCCTAACACCTTCCCCTCAAGGTAATTTTGAGCCCTTACCCAATCTCTGGTGATGTAAACCAGTTTTTTTGAGTTATTTGCTTTAGGTGCCCTAACGCACCTTAATCCGTTAGGTGGCGAATCTTCAAATCCCATACCCAGTCCCAAAAGGAAGGGGGTTGTCCCAAAATATCGAAACCCCGGACTCCGTAAGGGAAAAAATGGGGGCGCGATAGCATGGAGACTCTGATGGGGATAATTAGGCTCTTACCATGACAAACTTGCTTTTGTGAATTAGTCTTAAGCATCCTTTATTCTGCTAATACGTGTGCACCCTTTTCCCTTTCCCCTTTATGTGAATTTAGTTGCCTATGTTAACGTGATAACATGCTATTTACTGTTGCATAAATCATGCTCAACATCATATTCCACTCGTGCGTAATCAATCCTATAGCAACACTTGATGAGTGTTTGCGCTCTTCCTATATATCACCCTTTAAATTTGGAAAGGCTTATTTGCGGTAATACTAGTCGATCAGCGGTGCAGTCGACGGTTCCGTGCCTTTCTCCCTCAAGTTGTCCGCTTGAGGGTACCAGTTTAGACCTCTGTAAAAACCTTACTCCTATTAATTGTACATGCATCATGGTCAAACCTAGCCGGGTTAATATGTTGTCCACATAATAACCCTTTTATGACAAACCTTGTCCAAAAGTCCACCGGGGTTTCCATAATCCCAACGGACGCAACCACGATTTTTGCGTTAATTTGGAGAAATAAGTTCCAATATGCTAATCATTGATGTATAAGTAGTCGAATCTAGAGGGGGAAAGGGTCTAAACTTATTTTTTTTGCAGAAATGAGGCACGAAGTCCCCAGGTTTGGCATGGTCCAAAGAATACCACCATTGTTGATGGATTGGTGGGAAGACATTTCGCCAAGTGACAAGGACCATGTGAAAAGGTTCCTCGGAAACTTACCCTCTTTACTGGATATCCAATAAAACAATATGTTGATTGAAGCGGCCACTATGATCTGGGACGGAGAAAGGTCCATGTTCCATTTTGGCAACATAGAAATGACTCCTCTCTTGGAGGAGATATAGGGTTTCGCTGGATTACCTTGGGGCAGTTCGGATTTATTGGTGCCAGAAAATTGCACCGCTAAGGGATTCCTGAAAATGATGGGTTTGAAAAAGAACGATGATTTGGAGTGCTGAAGGAGTCCTACATACCCTTTGACTACCTCTATGAACGATATGGTCATAGAAAATCCTATCGTATCTTCCATGATGAATTCACTATCACTACCTTGGGGCATATTCACCGTAGGGTTTTTGTGCTCGTTGTTTGCTTCCTGGGTATGATAGTATATCCAAGCAAAGGAGATAGGATTCACACTAGACTGGCTATGGTAGTCAAAACCTTAATGAAGGGGATCGAGGGGCAAACATATAGCATTGTCCCTATGATCATAGTTGACATCTACCGAGACTTGGACCGCTGCCAGAAGGTGTTCAAACACTTTGAGGGTTGTAATTTGCTACTACCGGTTTGGTTATTGGAGCATCTCCAAAGAGGTCAATATCGTCAAGAGTTTCCACGAAGGGCGTAGAATGATCATATAGCCTTCCATCACCCTAAGAGAATGACTTACATCCCAGACAGGTTTGCTCAACCGGAAAAGGCTACAGAATGGGCACAATTTCTTGACAATTTGACTGAGTACCAGGTTCAATGGATGTTCGAGTGGTTCCTTACCTGTGAGTTCATCATCAGATGTAGGGAAGCTCCGCACCTGATGTTGATAGGGTTAAGGGTAATATACCCGTATGTTCTCATCAGGGTTATGCGACAAGCAGGAAGGAAGCAAGTCATACCGCGAGTTTCTAAAATGAGTCATTATAGGGCATATTTTCAGGATGACGACATCCCGTACAAATGTGAAGCTCAACATATGTGGCACCTAAAGATTATTGTAGAAAGGGACACCATCGAGCCAGACAGATACCAAGCAGGGCGTATACGCTTTTACCTATCATGGTTGGAAGACAGCATAGCAAGGGTAGTTGAGCCTGGAGTCGGTTAGGGGAACAGGGTCATAGACGAAGTTGCTAAAGCCAAAGCGAAATACAATAAACTACGCAAAAGGGTTCGTGAGTCCGAGGCCGAGCATCTGGAACAACACAAGACTCATATGGAATTGATCAACGAATGGGGGGAAAGGGCTATCAAATCTAATGAAAGGCTGGAATATTTGGAGCGGGGTCTGATGGAGCTAGAGGGCAAGACAAGGGAAAGAGTCTCCAAATGGAAGAATACTGAGGGAAGCAAAAGAGGACATCTAGCAAGGGTGTACCTGTTGTTGGGCATGCACGAACTAGGGAACTTGATCGATGGAGCTAGAAAGATCAAACCTGGGGAAGGTCCTTCTAGGACCAAGTAGATTATATTTACCTGCTTTTTCAAATGTAATAAGGCCAAATGTCATTGGTGACTCATCTTATCTTAGTGTCGTTTTGGATTCTTCTATTTTACATTAATGAAATGAGGAATTAATTGGCATTTAAGTTCTCCAAATCAACTTGTCGCTAGGCTTACATCGGGTACAACGAGGCTCCCAAAATAGGACGCGAATTTACATTCCCGCAATATGTCTTTAAATACTACGAATACATCCTTTTTAGAACCCTTACTGACTTGGTTACCTTTTGTTTTTCTTTCCTTTTTGATTATTACCATTCCCCAAGGTTGGTTCATGAATACTGGCACCATCAGCTTATCATACCAGATCCATAGGCCCTCCACCTCCTCCTCCTCCAAGTGTATCAAAAGGCAAAGGCAAATCTAAGATGGATAATATTGTGGCAAAAAAACCGCATATGCCGAGAATGTGGAAACTTCTGATGGTCGGAGTACTCCGGCACCAAATGACTTGGTTTTGCGGCTTGAAAAGAAAATACTTGAACTACAAGGTGAGCTTGAGCAGATCCGTAACTTGGCACACCTCTCCCTCACACTAAATGTCCCGGATATCAACCATCCAAATACCCAAAACCTAGTACCTCCTCAGAACACACCCAACCAACGCCCGCAAAATCCTCCCGCACCCCACCAATATACAACCCCTCCTCAAATCCTTTACCCATACCTACACCTGCTCAACATCAGCATATCCCGACTCAATATCCGCAAACCATTTACCACACTCCTCAAAATACCCCACATCAAATCCCCGATCTCCAAAATTCAACCAATGATCACCATTATACCCAAACTTCTGGCCTTCACCAAAACAACCTCATATACGTGGAAACCTTACCCCACTCTACTCAACCAATCTCATACACAACAGAATCTTTCGAGAAGGACTTGCTCATTAAGAATATGGCAGAGGATATCAAGAAACTCACAAGCGGAGTTCAGGGTGTTGAGGGAGGCAAAGGAATCGAAGGTTTGAATTATGAAAATGTGTGCATTCAGTCAGATGTGGAACTGACGGAGGGTTACAAGCCTCCTAAGTTTGAAATGTTCGATTGAATGGGTGACCCAAAGGTACATTTGAGAACCTACTGTGACAAGCTCGTAGGGCTGGAAAAGAAGAAAGGATTCAAATGAAGCTCTTCATGAGAAGTCTTATCGGAGATGCCCTGTCCTGGTACATAAGTTAGAATCCTAAGAAGTGGGCCAATTGGGTGAGCATGCATCCGACTTCATGGACAGGTTCAGATTTAATACGGAGAATGCTCCGGATGTCTTCTATATCTAGAACTTAAAGAAGAAGTGCACTGAGACTTTCCGTGAGTATGCTACTCGGTGGAGGTCGGAAGTAGCCAAGGTTAGCCCAGCATTAAACGAGGAACAGATGAACAAGTTCTTTGTTAGGGCACATGATCCACAGTATTATGAAAGGCTAATGGTTATTGAGAACCATAAGTTCTTCGATATAATCAAACTTGGAGAAAGGATTGAAAAGGGTATTAAAAGCGGGATGGTGATAAATTTCGAGTCCTTGCAGGCCATGAATAAAGCATTCCAATCAGGTGGTATAGCGAAGAAGAAATATGTGGGAACAGTAATGGTTGCCCAAGGACCCAAAACTCCATTTTTATACCAGATCCCTCCACTCCCATACCAAACACCTTCACCCGCATACCAACCTTCGCCTCTCAGATAATTCTCAACCCGATACCGCCTACCACACCTATAACACCCAATCATCCTATTATCAGTCACTTCCAACTCATCCAAACTACCAAAAACCCAGGCCTAGTTTTGACCGCAAACCACCCAGACAGTACACTGCCATTGCTGAACCCATCGACCAGTTGTACGAAAGGTTAAAGGTTGTTGGTTATGTCACCCCTATTCCTGATGTGGCAATAGAGAATTCATCTCAATGGGTCAATCCAATCAAGACTTGTGCATATCATTTCGGAATGAAGGTACACACTATTGACGAGTGTCATACCTTAAAAGACAAGATCCAAACACTGATTGATAGTAAGGTCATACAGGCGAAGGAAGTTGCACCCAATATCCGCAATAATCCTCTCCCAGATCATAGGAGTGGAGGGGTCAATGTGATATAAACTGATGAAGAATGGGATCCCAAAGGATCAATCAGGCTTATTCGAGAAGGTGATGATCCTAAGAAACCTGCAGTCACACTCAATCCCATTGTGGTGCAGCAACAGCCGGCAGTTGAAGTCGAGATTGCCACATCGGTTCCTTTAGAAGTAGAAACACCACTCATTCCATTTGAAGTGGAGGTGGCCACACCTTTCACTGTAACGGTGGCATCCACACCACCCTTCAGTTCCAATGTTGTACCTTGGGATTATGTGGCCGAGGTTAGAAGAAAGGGAAAGTCAAAGAAAGAAAAATCCGGTGTTGCACAAGGAATGACCAGAACAGGAAGGGTTTATACACCTGAGCATTTGGGAGAGACCAGTAAGCAAGATTCTAACAAACAACTCGTCATCGAAACTGGTCCAGACGACCTTTGGAGGAAAGTACAAGTAAGGGAGTATTCTGTTGTTGATCATCTGAACAAGACTCCCGCTCATATATCTATCTTGTCGCTACTGCAAAATTCTGAGGCACACAGGAATGCTCTAATGAAGGTGTTGGGTGAAGGATATGTACCCAACAACATCACTGGTGGAGAAATGGCCAATATGGTGGGGAAGGTGCTAGAAAAACACAAAATCACCTTCCACGAGGACGATCCGTCACCTGAAGGTTTGAATCACAATAGGGAACTACACATCACATTGCAATGCGAAGATAAATTCATCGCCAGAGTTTTGATTGACGGAGGATCTAGCCTCAACATTTTCCCATTGACATCGTTGAAGAGATTGGTCAAGGCCTACATGAGATACTAGAGCGAACTATGAATATGAAAGCATTCGACGGGTCTCAGAGAGCTACCATTGGAGAAACTAACCTCTGCCTGTAGATGGGTCCTACATGGTTTGATGTTGGGTTTCATGTACTGGACATATCCTCCTCTTACAATCTACTGTTGGGACGATCATTGATCCATGCCGCTGGGGCTATAGCATTAACTTTGCATTAGGCTGTGAAGTTAAAGTGGAACCACAAAGAAGTGATTATCCATGTAGATGGGAGCAACCCCATTTACACCAGTCAGACTATCCCGGTGATTGAAAACAGAAGAAGGTTAGGTGGAGAAACCTACCATCATATTGAACAGGCTAACGCAATCGAGAAAGATAAGTGGTGGAGTAGCAAGATAGAAAGTATGCTAGTATGGAGAGGATATAATCCCGGCAAGGGACTTGGTAAAAATCTTCAGGGCATCTCCAAACCCATACAGCCAAAGCACCATGGTACCACTTTTAGGTTAGGATATCAGTACACCTGGCAGGAATACAACGATTGGTCACCACCATGGCGTGGTCCATACTATCCACTTGAGTAGCTTGTGCCACACCTGAGTTAGACCTTCCATCAGGCCAATATTATATGGCGATCCATGGAAGAAGAAATGTTGGCATCATTAAGGAATTTGTTCTTGGAAGATGATGACCTGGACTGTTGTGTAATTGTCAAGGAGGAAGGCCCTACTATCCAAGCTGTGGAGAGAGGAGCATTCCTCAAGAACTGGACCGTTAGACCATCGAGGGCCCGACGAGTCCCGGGGTAGCAAGGCTGAACAACATTGTTTATTTTTGCCTTTCTAGAAAAAAGATTTCCCTTTTTGCATTTTGTTTTAAAATAATATTTCCAATATTCCAAAACTTTATTCGAATTGTTGAAAATCACTTTTGTTTAACGCTTTCAATGAATTGATGTTTATTATTACCAGTTTTCTCTCATATCTTTATCCATACATCATTACTATTTCCTATCTCGATGAACCAGCAACTGTGACATGTAATGAAACAACGCAACGAAAGGATAGTGATTCCAAAGAAGAGGATGCAATACCCGAGGAGGTCATCAGAGAAGTAGAGGATTTTGAGAACAAACCTAAGTCCAACTTGGACGAAACTGAGATAGTTAACTTGGGAAACTCTGAAACCGTCAAAGAGACCCACATCAGCATCCACTTGTCACCGTCAGAGAAAGAGGAGTACACCCAGTTCTTGAAAGAGTAGGAAGACATCTTTGCATGGTGTTACGATGATATGACTGGATTAATCACGTCCATTTTGGCCCACAAGTTGCCCACACATCCAATATGTCCGCCCGCAAAAAAGAAACTCAGGAAATTCAAGTTTGATATAAGCCTAAAGGTCAAAGAGAAGGTTACTAAGCAGATCAAAGCCAAGGTCCTCAGGGTAGTTGAATATCCAACTTCGCTAGCCAACATTATGCCAGTTCCGAAGAAGGATGGGAAAGTTAGAGTTTGTGTCGATTATCGAGATCTCAACAAAGCCAGCCCAAAGGATGATTTCCCGCTTCCAAATATACACATCTTGATCGACAATTGTCCCAAGCATGAACTCTAGTCTTTTGTGGATTGTTGCACCGGTTACCATCAGATCTGGATAGACGAGGAGGATGCTGAGAAAATAGCTTTCATTACACCATGGGGTGTGTACTATTACAAGATAATGTCATTCGGCCTAAAGAATGCTGGGACCACCTACATGAGGGCCATGACTACTATTTTTCATGACATGATACACAAAGAAATCGAGGTATATGTGGATGATGTCATCATTAAATCCAAGAAGGCCACAAATCACATAGCAGACTTGAGGAAATTCTTCGACAGACTGCGAAAATACAACCTAAAGCTAAACCCCGCAAAGTGTGCATTCGGGGTTCCTGCCGGAAAGCTATTGGGATTCATCGTCTGCCGCCAGGGAATAGAATTGGATCCCTCAAAGGTCAAATCCATACAAGAGCTACCACCGCCAAAGAGTAAGAAATATGTGATGAGTTTCCTAGGACGCCTTAACTACATCTGTCGTTTCATAGCACAGTCTGCAGTAATATGTGAGCCGATTTTCAAGATGTTGAAGAAGGATGCTGGAACTAGTGTGACCGAGGATTGTCAAAACAATTTTGACAAAATCAAGGAGTACTTATCAACACCACCATTTTTAGTCCCGCCAGAGCCAGGTAGACCACTACTACGCTACCTTCCATCACCCTAAGAGAATGACTTACATCCCAGACAGGTTTGCTCAACCGGAAAATGCTACAGAATGGGCACAGTTTCTTGACAATTTGACGGAGTACCAGGTTCAATGGATGTTTGAACGGTTCCCTACCAGTGAGTTCATCATCAAATCTAGGGACGCTCCGCACCTGGTGTTGATTGGGCTAAGGGGCATATACCCTTATATTCCCATCAGGGTTATGAGACAAGCAGGCAGGAAGCAAGTCATACCACGAGTTTCTAAAATGAGCCATTACAGGGCAGATTTTCAAGATGACGACATCCCGTACAAATGCGAAGCTCAACATATGTGGCACCTAAAGATATTGTAGAAAGGGACACCATCGAGCCAGACATATACCACGCAAGGCATATACGCTTTTACCTATCATGGTTGGAAGACAGCATAGCAGGGGTAGTTGAGCCGAGAGTCGGTCAGGGAAACAGGGTCATAGACAAAGTTGTTGAAGCCCAAGTGAAGTATAATAAACTGCGCAAAAGGGTTCATGAGTCCGAGGCCGAGCATCTGGAGAAACACAAGAATGATATGGAATTGATCAATGAATGGAGAGAAAGGGCTATCAAATCTAATGAAAGGCTGGAATATTTGGAGCGAGGTCTGATGGAGCTGGAGGGGAAGACGAGGGAAAGATTCGCCGACTGCCAGAATGCTGAGGGAAGCGAAGGAGGAAATCTAGCAAGGGTGTACCTGCTGTTGGGCATGCACGAACTAGTGAACTTGATCGATGGAGCTAGAAAGATCAAGCCTGGGGAAGGTACTTTTGGGACCAAGTAGATTATATTTACATGCTTTTCTAATGTAATAAGGCGAAGTGTCATTGGTGACTCATCTTATCTTAGTGTCATTTTGGATTCTTCTATTTTACATTAATGAAATGAGGAAGCAATTGGCATTTAAGTTCCCCAAATCAACTAGTCGCTAGGCTTACCTCGGGTACAACGAGGCTCCCAAAATAGGACGCGAATTTACCTTCCCGCAATATGTCTTTAAATACTGTAGATACTTCCTTTTCAGAACCCTTACTGACTTGGTTACCTTTTGTTTCTCTTTCCTTTTTCATTATTACCATTCCCCAAGGTTGGTTCACGAATACTGGCACCATCAGCTTATCATACAAAATCCATAGGCCCTCCACCTCCTCCTCCTCTAAGTGCATCAAAAGGAAAAGGGAAATCTAAGATGGATAACATGAGTGGTAACAACACCACACATGCTGAGAATGCGGAAACTTCTGATGGTCGGAGTACTCCGGCACCAAATGACTTGGTTTTGCAGCTTGAAAAGAAAATACTTGAACTACAAGGTGAGCTTGAGCAGGTCCGTAACTTGGCAAACCTCTCCTTCACACTAAATGTTCCGTATATCAACTATCTAAATAGCCAAAACCTAGTACCTCTTCAGAACACACCCAACCAACGCCTCCAAAATCCTTCCGCACCACACCAATATACAACCCCTCCTAAAAATCCTTTACCTAAACCTACACCTCCTCAACATCATCATCTCCCGACTCAATATCCACAAACCACTTACCACACTCCTCAGAATACCCCACATCCTATCCCCGATCTCCAAAATTCAACTAATGATCACCACTATACCCAAACTCCTGGCCTTCTCCAAAACAACCCCATATACGTGGAAACCTTGCCCCACTCTACTCAACCAATCTCATACACACCAGAATCTGCCGAGAAGGACCTGCTCATTAAAAATATGGAAGAGGAGCTCAAGAAAGTCACAAGAAGAGTTCAGGGTGTTGAGGGAGACAAAGGAATCGAAGGTTTGAATTATGAGGATTTCTGCATTCAGCCAGATGTGGAACTGCCGGAGGTTACAAGCCTCCTAAGTTTGAAATGTTTGATGGAACGGGTGACCCAAAGGTACATTTGAGAACCTACTATGACAAGCTCGTAGGGTTGGAAAATATGAAAGGATTCAAATAAAGCTCTTCGTGAGAAGTCTTATCGAAGATACTCTGTCCTGGTACATAAGTCAGAATCATAAGAAATGGGCCAATTGGGTGAGCATGGCATCCGACTTCATGGACAGGTTCAGATTTAATACGGAGAATGCGCCGGAAGTCTTCTACATCCAGAACATAAAAAAGAGGTGAACTGAGACTTTCCGTGAGTATGCTACTCGGTGGAGGTCGGAAGTAGCCAAGGTTAGACCAGCATTAAACGAGGAACAGATGAACAAGTTCTTTTTCAGGGCACATAATCCACAGTATTATGAAAGGCTAATGGTTATTGAGAATCATAAGTACTCTGATATCATCAAACTCGGAGAAAGGATTGAAGAGGGTATTAAAAGCGGGATGGTGAAAAATTTTGAGGCCTTGCAGACAACGAATAAAGCGTTCCAATCAGGTGGTATATCGAAGAATAAAGATGTGGGAACAGTAATGGTTGCCCAAGGACCCAAAACTCCATTTGTATACCAGACCCCTCACATACCAAACACCTCCACCCGCATACCAACCTTCGCCTCCTAGATATTCTCAACCCGCTACTGCCTACCACACCTATAACACCCAACCATCCTATTATCAGTCATCTTCAACTCGTCTAATCTACCAAAAACCCAGGCCTAATTTTGACTGCAAACCACCCAGACACTACACTGCCATTGCTGAACCCGTCGACCAGTTGTACGAAAGGTTAAAGGTTGTTGGTTATGTAAACCATATTCCCGCTCTAGCAATAGAGAATTCATCTCAATGGGTCAATCCAATCAAGACTTGTGCATATCATTCCATCATGAAAGGACACACTATTGACGAGTGTCGTACCTTGAAAGAAGAGATCCAAACAATGATTGATAGTAAGGTCATAGAGACGAAGGAAGTGGCACCCAATGTCCGCAATAATCCTCTCCCGGATCATAGAGGTCGAGGGGTCAATGTGATAGAAACTGATGAAGAATGGGATCCCAAAGGATCAATCAGACTTATTCGAGAAGGTGATGATCCTAAGAAACCTGCAGTCACACTCAATCCCATTGTGGTGCAGGTACAGCGGGAAATTGAAGTCGAGATAGCCACATCGGTTCCTTTAGAAGTAGAAACACCACTCATTCCATTTGAAGTGGAGGTGGCCACACCTTTCACTATAACGGTGGCATCCACACCACCCTTCAGTTCTAATGTTCTATTTTGGGATTATGTGGTTGAGGCTAGGAGAAAGGGAAAGTCAAAGAAAGAAGAATTTGACGCTGCACAAGGAATTACTAGAACAGGAAGGGTTTATACACCTGAGCATTTGGGAGATACTAGTAAGCAAGATTCTAACAAACAACTCGTCATTGAAACTACTCCAGACGACCTTTAGAGGAAAGTACAAGCAAGGGAGTATCCTGTTGTTAATCATCTGAACAAGACTCCCGCTCAGATATCTATCTTGTCGCTGCTACAAACTTCTGAGGCAAATAGGAATGCTCTAATGAAGGAGTTGAGTGAAGCATATGTACCCAACAACATCACTGGTGGAGAAATGGCCAATATGGTGGGGCAGGTGCTAGAAAGCCACAAAATCACCTTCCACGAGACGAGCCGTCACCTTAAGAGTTGAATCACAATAGGGCACTACACATCACATTTCAATGCGAAGACAAATTCATCGCCAGAGTTTTGATAGACGGAGTATCCAGCCTCAACATTTTCCCATTGACAACGTTGAAGAGATTAGTCAAGGCCTACATGAGATACTAGAAGGAACTATGAATATGAAAGCATTCAACGGGTCTCATAGAGCTACCATTGGAAAAACTAACCCACTGCCTACAGATGGGCCCTACATGGTTTTTTGTTGGGTTTCATGTACTGGACATGTCCGCCTCTTACAATCTACTGTTGGGACAACCATGGATCCATGCCGCTGGGGCTGTAGCATCAACTTTGCATCAGGATTTGAAGTTCAAGTGGAACCACAAAGAAGTGATTATCCATGTAGATGGGAGCAACCCCATTTACACTAGTCAGACTATCCCGGTGATTAAAAACAGAAGAAGGTTAGGTGGAGAAACCTACCATCATATTGAACGGGTTAACGCAATCGAGAAAGATAAGTGGTGGAGTAGCAAGATAGAAAGTATGCTAGTATAGAGAGGATATAAGCCCGTCAAGGGACTTGGTAAAAATCTTCAGGGCATCTCCAAATCCATACAGCCAAAGCACCATCGTACCACTTTTGGGTTGGGATATTAGTACACCTGGCAGGAATACAACGATTGGTCACCACCATGGCGTGGTCCATACTATCCACTTGAGCAGCATGTGCCACACTTGAGTCACACCTTCCATCAAGCCTATATTATATGGGGATCAGTAGAAGAAAAAATGTTGGCATCATTAAGGAATTTGTTCTTGGAAGATGATGACATGGACTATTGTATAATTGTCAAGGAGGTAGGCCCTACTATCCAAGCTGTGGAGAGAGGAGCATTCCTCAAGAACTGGACCGTTAGACCATCGAGGGCCCGACGAGTCCCAAGGTAGCAAGGCTGAACAACATTGTTTGTTTTTGCTTTTCTAGAAAAAAGATTTCCCTTTTTGCATTTTGTTTTAAAATAATATTTCCACTATTCCAAAACGTTATGCAAATTATTGAAAATCACGTTTGTTTAATGCTTTCAATGAATTGATGTTTATTATTACCACTTTTCTCTCATATCTTTATCCATACAGCATTACTATTTCCTATCTTGATGAACCGGCAACTGTGACATGTAATGAAACAATGCAACAAAAGGATAGTGATTCCAAAGAAGAGGATGCAATAACCGAGGAGGTCGTCAGAGAAGCGGAGGATTTTGAGAACAAACCTAAGTCCAACTTGGACGAAATTGAGATAGTTAACTTGGGAAACTCTGAAACCGTCAAGGAGACCCGCATCAGCATCCACTTGTTACTGTCAGAGAAAGAGGAGTACACCCGGTTCTTGAAAGAGTATGAGGACATATTTGTGTGGTCTTACGATGATATGATCAGGTTAAGCACGTCCATTGTGTCCCACAAGTTTCCCACATATCCAATATGTCCGCCCATAAAGAAGAAACTCAGGAAATTCAAGTCTGATATAATCCTGAAGATTAAAGAGAAGGTTACTAAGCTGATCAAAGCCAAGGTCCTCAGGGTAGTTGAATATCCAACTTTGCTAGCCAACATTGTGCTAGTTCCGAAGAAGGATGGGAAAGTTAGAGTTTGTGTCGATTATCGAGATCTCAACAGAGCCGGCACAAAGGATGATTTCTCGCTTCCAAATATACACATCTTGATCGACAATTGTGCGAAGCATGAACTCTATTATTTTGTGGATTGCTTCGCCGGTTACCATCAGATCTGGATAGACGAGGAGGAAGATGAGAAAACAGCTTTCATTACATCGTGGGGTATGTAATGTTACAAGATAATGCCATTCGGCCTAAAGAATGCTGGGACCACCTACATGAGGGCCATGACTACTATTTTTCATGACATGATACACAAAGAAATCGAGGTATATGTGGATGATGTCATCATTAAATCCAAGAAGGCCACAGATCACATAGCAGACTTGAGCAAATTCTTCGACAGACTGCGAAAATACAACTTAAAGCTAAACCCCGCAAAGTGTGCATTCAGGGTTTTGCCGGAAAGCTATTGGGATTCATCGTCAGCCGCCAGGGAATAGAAATAGATCCCTCAAAGATCAAATAAATCCAAGAGCTACCACCTCCAAAGAGCAAGAAATATGTGATAAGCTTCCTGGGACGCCTTAACTACATCAGTCATTTCATAGCATAGTCCACAGTAATATGTGAACCGATTTTCAAGATGTTGAAGAAGGACGCTAGAACTAGTGTGGCCAGGGATTGTCAACAAGATTTTGAAAAAATCAAGGAGTACTTATCAACACCACCAGTTTTAGTCTCGCCAGATCCAGGTAGACCACTGCTACTCTACCGTGCAGTGCTAGATGAAGCTTTTGGCTACGTTCTGGGGCAGCACGATGAGACAGGGAGAAAAGAACAGGCCATCTACTACCTGAGTAAGAAATTTACACCTTATGAAGCACGGTACTCTCTGCTGGAACGTACCTGTTGTGCCTTGACCTCGATAGCTCAAAAGCTGAGCCATTACTTCTGTGTCTATATGTAATGACCCAACTGGTCATTCCGAGAGGTTTAGCCTCATTTCCCCCATTTCTGCTTCATTATATGTGGTTCAGCTCTGTTATATATTGTAAGGTTGGTTGGCTCTGGTTCGGAACGGTTGTGTAGAGAAATGAGACACTTAGTCTCCTCAGTTGGTGAATTAGTTGGAAAAGTCAACCGGAAGTTGACTTATAGGTAAACGATCTCGGAATGTATTTTTTATGACTCGGATAGATTTTCTAGGTGATTTGGGACTTAGGAGTGTGTTCGGAATGTTGTTCGGAGGTCTGTGGTAGAACTAGGCTTGAATTGACAAAATTAGATTTTTGGCGATTTTCGATCGGCAGTGGAAAATTAGCTATCAGGTCGGAATGGAATCCGTAAGTTGGAAGAGGTTTGTAGTTTTGTTGTTTATGTGTGTGCAAAATTTCAGGTCATTCGGACGTGGTTTGCGTAGTTTCGACATCGTTGGTGAATTTCGGAAGTTTAGAAATCCTTAGGCTTGAATTCGGGGTTAATTCAGTATTTAGATGTTGCTTTGGGTGATTCAAAGGATCGACTAAGTTTAAATGATATTATGGGATGTGATGGTATGCTTGGATGAGGTCTCGAGGGCCTTGGATGAGTTTCGGGTGGTTAACGGACTTAGTATTTGGTTGGCAACTACTGAAATCTGGTATCAACTGTTTCTGGTTTCCTTGTACGCGATCGCAGGAGTCAATTCGCAATCGCGTAGGATTATTTTGGGGTAGAGGTAAGTTTGTTATACGCGGTCGTAGGGTTAGGGTCGCGATGGCATAGTTTTGTAGAGTTGTGCATCGCGAACTCGTGGCTGAGATCGCGTTCACGTGGAAGGATTTAGAGCGGCGGTGTGATAAAGAATTACTCAATGTGATCGCGTAGTGTGTTTCTGCAATCGCGTAAGGTTCAAATGCGGGGAGGTTTGTGCTTCGCGATCGCGAGGCTATTTCCGTGATCGCAATGGAGACTTATCTAGGCAGTATGTTTAAGTTCAAAACGAGGGTTTGAGCTCATAATTCCAAAATTCAATAGAGAGCTCGGAAGAAGGCGATTTTGAAGAGATTTTCAGTAGAGTGATTGGGGTAAGTAGTTCTCATTTAGTTTTGGTTCAATTCCATGTTTTAGTCTTGAATTTCATCATTTAATTTGAGAAATTGGAGTGAAAATTGGGGGGAAATGGAAGAAAGAATTGGGAATTCTTTTGGGGATTTGAATGGGCATTTGAGGTCGGATTTTGATGAATTTCATATGGGTAGACTCGTGAGTGGATAAAGATTCTGGTTTTTTGATTTTTATCGGATACCGAGGCATGGTCCCCAGGGGTCGGGATTGACCAATATCAGGATTTTTGGTTAAATTTGATAATTTTCGAGTGGGCTTTGTTCCGTAGCATATATTGATGATATACATTTGATTTTGGCTAGATTTGGAGCAGTCAGAGGCCGAGTCTAGAAGCAAAGGCGTTGTGGGCTAGGATTTTAGCCAGGTTGAGGTAAGTAACATTTCCAAACTTGGTTCTGAGAGTTCAAAACCCCGAACTACTTGTTATGTCATTAGAATTGGTGAAGCACATGCCAAGTGGCGGGCGTGTAGGCGTGCACCATGAGACTTGTGACCTGGTTTATCCCATGGCACCGTCTAGTAGCTATTTCAAATTGATATCTACACTTTTATTGATGTGGTTAATGTGAACATGCTAGAAATCATACTAAGTCAAATGCTAGGGCTTCACACCGAAAATGCTGAGACCCGAGTGGTCGTATATTGTTGTCTCCTTATGTGTTTATTTGATTTTGTATACTCTGTCCCGCCATAGCATATCATTTCATGCCTCCGTCTCGGTAATTGTTGATTTTATATATTTATCATTGTTTCGGGCTAGTTCATGCATTTGTGAGCCCATGTGAGCGAAGCTGGAGAGTAATGACTGAGTGAGGCCGAGAGCCTATTATAGAGACAGTTATGAGATCAGAATGCACACTGCAGCAATACTCCGATCATGCCTTTGTTGGCTTGATATAGCGTAGCACCTCCGAAGTCTTTATACCCCTAGTGAGCGTAGTGATATTTGAGGGATGGATCTTCCCTGGACATGGATCTTGTCCGAAGTGTTTATATTTGAGGGATGGATCTTCCCTGGACATGGATCTTGTCCGAAGTGTTTATACTTGGAGATGGATATTCTCTACGAGGCTGGATTGGCATGTTCCTCGGTACTGACCGAGTGATGTCAGTGATGTGTATACGTATTCTAGGATGGATCTTCCATGGTCCATTGAGCCATATACTGTACTGAGTGGTTGTGAGGTGTATCATTATCTGGAGATGGATCTTCTCCATAGGGCTGGATCGGCCTTTCTCAGTACTGAGTGACTACAGTCACATGTGTATATATTCCGGGATGAATCTTCCCAGGGCTCGCGAGCCTTATACAGTACTGAGTGGACTTGCATATGAGAGTGGGAGCACTATGAGCATTTCATACAGTTGATACATTTTCATGTAGAGTATACTGAGCTATACATGGTTTACTTTATGTACCTGAACTTATCATGTTTCATTATCTGTTAGATAACTGTGAACATGCCTAAATTCCTGTACACTGATTGTTGATATATCCAATGAGGTTTAGTCCGTCACTACCTCTCAGTCCACAGGTTGGGCTTGTTACTTACTGAGTTGGTGTACCCATGTTACCCCTGCATCTTGTGTGCAGATTCAGGTGCTAGGACCGAGTAACAGCTGGTTTACCCTCTAGGAGCACTTCGGAGATTGCAAGGTAGATGCACGGCATCCGCAGCCTTGTCTCTCTCCTTTCTATTAGTCATTTTGTTTATTTTCATACTGGTTTGTACTAAGGGAACAGTACCAGATTTTATATTTTTTTTGTTGCTCATGACTGATGACTCCAGGTTTTGGGGTTGTATTTAACTGTTTTACTTACCTTTATGTGTTTTCAAATGCTAAAACGAAAGATTTATGAAATACTGGTGGATATTGAATCAAACGAAAGTTTTTCTCATGTTATGCATAGTGAATTGGATAGCCTAGTATCACGATAGGTGCCATCACGATCGGGTTGGTTTTCGGGTCGTGACAAGTTGGTATCAGAGCCTAGGTTACATAGGACTCACCAGTCATGAGCAGGTTTAGTAGAGCCTTGCGGATCGGTACGGAGACGTCTGTACTTATCTTCGAGAGGTTGCGGAACCCTTAGGAAAAACCTCACATTCTTGAATTCTTGTCATGGGAATCCATTTATTCAGCTAAAAGCGTAACTCTTTGAATTCCTTCCATGTATTCGAATGTGCACGTGAGCGCTCGGTATCAGCTTTGCATCAACGGCTTGTGATTTCCATGGATGAGTTGCAAGATTGATTTTAGCATGTTGATAATGGGCCAGTCTGGAAGACCTAAGGCCATGTTTGTATGTGGCTTATGTGTTGAGATGTCGATTGTGTGAGCACGTGCATTTGGGGACTTATATGTCCGTTGTGTTCCTATTGGTGGGATTTTGTGGCTGGACGACTATGAGCGAGTGTGATTCGATGGTGAGGTGTGTTCAGATTGTTTGATTGTGACGAAAGGATTGACTGGAGATGTAACAAGAAATATTGAGTGTTTGACTTCTGTCTTGAGTTGGCGTATGGCCTCGAGTTGTGAGTGTATTGAATGACCTCTCATGTAGTTTAGTTGTGGAGTGAAGTGGATCTTCCTGTTGTGTTTGAGCTTTTGGTGATGTCTTTTGGGCTGACCAATGTCTTAGTAGCGTTCATGTATTTAATTAACAGTGTATCCCAGTCGTATTTGTACTCCTTCGTTATTGTAATTCATTGATGGTATCCTGGCATACCACGTGCCGGGAAGAGCATACTCAGCATTTGAGGATGGTGTTATAGAGATTTAGGGAGGAGAGGCTTATGCAAGTTCTCCAAGTGTGAATTTTGACTCAGTTCAGTAGCATTCTTGGGGCACGTGGTGTCCCGTGAGGGGATCCAGGTGGTTAGACGGGTATGGGGAGAGCTTCCAGAAGCTCAAGATTTGCTTTGACCACAGCTCCAGTGTTAGTTCTGCCATCAGCTTCAGGTTCTTATACCGCGTATTGTGGTGCCTCGAGTGTAGGCATTGGTTGTGTTTACATGCAGGACGGTAAAGCAATTGCATAATAGCTATGATTTTTGGAAGGGTGTAGAGAGTTATCAGATTGAGGCTAAGAAGGCGGGGGATGTCCCGAGGGTTGTGTGGTCCTTATGTGGTTTTTTAGCAAGTCTTCCCTTACCAGTAAATGATATATGTTTCAATTTAAGTTAGATCACTTGTGGTAGTCGGCACGGCTATTACAATGATGAATACGAGATTTGTAGACGATTTGAGATATTAGATGGTTTGTGTATATGAGCTTATGGAGAATTTAGTTGAATCTCACTGCGGTATTGTGGCGGTGATAGCGTATGGGCATTGAGAGTTATTGCTTGTCTTGATCTATGGCTTTGAGACAAGTGGGGGAGTCTGATAATGATAAGTTACTTGCACAATTAGGTGTTGTGTTGATTTTAGTTCGAGGTATTCTAGTGAATCAGTCATGACCTGCAGAGGTGGAGTTTGAGAATGACTCGAGTAATGGAAATTTTGGATACGGGTTGTATTATACTCTATGGGAAAAATGGGTTCTATTGAATGATTGAGTTGTATCGGTAAAAGGTGTAGTGTGTGGAGCAGGAACTTGCTTTGTTGTTTAGGAGTGTGGGTTACTCCCTTGAGTGTCGGTGTGTTAATGGGGGGGCACAGACCGTTCGATTTGTTTGATCAGTTTAATTGAGGCTTGCGTAGAATGGATGACTCTCAAGAATGGTTCTGATGGATCCAAGGTTTATGTATAACAGAATCTTTAAGATGTTTATTTGGCTAGAAACTGAGATTTTCATGTGAAGGTGTCAAGATTTGTGGTATTTCTATATCGTTGTAGATTCTACATTGTGGTATCATGAAAGGGGAATAAATGGCTTAAGTTCATAGAAAGTCTCTTCAGAGTAATTATTTGAGATGTGGTACCTTGGGGTGCTTAAAAAACATTCAGCAGTTTATGAGCCTTAGGGCGATGTGCTTCTTTGCTAGGGTCTCGCGTGGTGATTTCTGGTTGAGGATTTTGCTACTATGGTGAGGAGAAGAATCAATTAGAAGGTAATTCAGAAGAAACTCGGAGGAAATAGGATAGCTTGGTAGTAGATTGGATTGGCATGGTAATGAGTAAGATCGGTTCTTTGGGTACTCATGACGTGGTAAGGTTCCGCATGTGATTCGGGGGAATGCTCTTGGGTTTCTACAGAGTGGCTTGGTTGAACTAGAAGGATTCAATCCTGATGGTTTGGTTTTGTGCAAATGGGATTTGGAGAGTCCTTGATGGCTTCTACCACGGTTAGAGGTGTATATTTTCTATTGGCATGAGGGGCATATAATGTATAGTGATTTGCTTCTAGATGGGATCGAATGGAAAGTTCTCGGCTGGTTGGGTACGTAGTTGCTTGTGGCTCGGAAGGGATTATGAAGTCCTCATATTTATCATAGGATGGCATGGTGTATGTGGTACGTTGTGTAGGGTTGAGATTTGCATGTGTGAGGTCACGGTTCAGTTCTGGATGGAAGGACATAAAATTTTAGGCAGCGTGGGCAGTTTCGGATGACTAGGTAAATCATATAACTAATTGGTGTGGTTTGATGAAGATATATATTTCAGAAAGGGCAATGTGTTTGAGTTAAGGATGCTTCATTGGTATTGCGGCGCTCTCTTGTTGGATTGACTGATGATATTCAAGTTTGCTTGATGGCACAGAAGAATTATAGGGGTATCTCTCGTGGAATGATTGAGTATTAGAGGTGTGTTATATATTCGAGCGGTGGATTTGGGATCAGATATGGTGATTCGTGCGCTTCATGGACCTCGAGACTAAGAGTTCTCATAAACAGGTTATTTTGTGGTTGTGGATTGTGAAGATACTGAGCAAAGCTATTCAGATGTTAGTATGTGCCATGATTCAGTCATTGTGAACATTCTGAGAGTTATCTATCTGTTGCGGGTGATCAAAGTTGATTTAGGGTTCATTGGTAGGCCCAGTATGGGTGTGTGTTCTGCACCGGCTCGGAATTGTTGACTCCAAATTGCTATTATTAGGGATCTTACCATTCGATTGTCATTGAGTTTATTTGTGTTCTGGAGTGATCTATGAGTTACCCTTCGGTGTTGCGAGGAGTTGTGATTGTTGGTTATATGCACATATGGTGCGGATCTATTTGGACTTTATAGCTGGATTTGAGAAAGGTAAGTAGTTGGGTATTACGAGATTGAGACATATTGGTTATGTTCTTTTGGGTTCGTGTGGCATGGTATCGTCCGATTTCCCGTGGTTATGGAAATGCACTTTGAGTACTCGATGTCGAATTGCGCATGGTTATTGATTTTGAGCAAGGTGGCTCGAAGTATTTCATGTGGACCAGTGTTTGGATAGGGTCGCTCATTGCAGCGAAGTTATGTGGAGGTATGATCCTTCGAGTTAGATTCGTGTGTTCTGGTTCTATGATTTTTGATGGGTTCTCAGCATTGTGTTGTGGTGATACTAGTAAGCTTGCGGTACAGCTCTCGCATTGGAGTCACATTTTCCATGATTTGAGCACATTTGGGATGTTTTATATTTGTGTACAAACTATACGGGTTGTGGCTTTCAGCGGTATTGATATGTCACATCACTAGAGTGGTTGTGGTAGATGAGAAGAGGTCGTCGGACCTGGAATGGGTGCTACCGGGTCTGGTTGTGGTATATCTGGGAGGATATTGATGCTGATCGGCTTAGAAATTTTTACTATATTTCCTGTCTAAGAGAGAGAGTTCCATCACTTGTTGATCCGATGAATGGGTACTAGTTTCTGTGTGTTTCTTTCATCATTGGTAGTATATGGAAGTGTTAGAACGAGGCTTTTCTTGATAAGAGGTTATTTACCGGTATTGGGTTGTTTTGAGCAGCTATTGTGATTATGAGTTATCACTATCAGTGTCTGAGTCATGTGGTATATCATGTGATTACATCTTGAGTTACAGATATGGCTTGATACAGCGTGTTCAGAATTATTCAGTTTATATATGTGGGATTTTGCTCTAACAAGTTATTTAGAAATTTGGAAATTTGTTTCTAAGGTTTATGGGTTAGGTTGGATTATGAAATGTCATGTTGTGATATTGGACCTATATGGGTCAGGGTAACGTGGGATCACCCCCGGTATGTGTGTGGTTAGGCTACACGGAAATTTTGATGATTTTTGGAACAACTCTGGGCACGTTTGAGGACGAACGTATGTTTAAGTGGGGGAGAATGTAACGACCCGATCGGTCGTTCCGAGAGTTTTAGCCCCGTTTCCCTCGTTTCTTCTTCATTATATGTGGTTCAGCTATGTTATATTTTGTTAGGTTGGTTGGCTCGGGTTCGGAGCAGTTGTGGAGAGAAATGAGACACCTAGTCTCCTCAGTTGGTGAATTAGCTAGAAAAGTCAACCGGAAGTTTACTTATAGATAAACGATCTTGGAATGTGGTTTTTATGGCTCGGATAGCTTCGTTAGGTGATTTGGGACTTAGGAATGTGTTCGGAATGTTGTTCGGAGGTCCGTGGTAGAATTAGGTTTGAATTGACGAAATTGGATTTTTGGCGATCTCCCATCGGCAGTGGAAAATTAGCTATCGGGGTCGGAATGGAATCCCGTAAGTTGGAATAGGTTTGTAGTGTCGTTTGTGATGTGTGTGCAAAGCATTCGGACGTGGTTTGCTAAGTTTTGGCATCGTTGGCGAATTTTGGAAGTTTAGAAATCTTTAGGCTTGAATTCGGGGTTAATTCGGTATTTGGATGTTGCTTTGGGTGATTCGAAGGCTCGACTAAGTTTGAATGATGTTATGGGATGTGATGGTATGTTTGGATGAGGTCCCGAGGGCCTCAGATGAGTTTCGGGTGGTTAACGGACTTAGTATTTGGTTGGCAACTACTGAAATCTGGTATCAACTGTATCTGGTTTCCTTGTACGTGATCGCAGGAGTCCATTAGCGATTGCGTAGGCTTATTTTGGGCATAGGTAAGTTTGTTCTACGCGGTCGCAGGGTTAAGTTCACGATCGCGTAGTTTTGTAGAGTTGTGCATCGCGAACGCGTGGCTGAGGTGGCATTCGCGTAGAAGGACTTGGAGCAGCGGTGTGATGAAGGAATTACTCAACGCGATCGCGTAGAGTTGGGCGTGCTCGCGTTGTTGTGAGAGGGTGTTATCCGTGATCGCGCGTGTGTTTCTGTGATCGCGTAAGGTTCAGATGCAGGGAGGCTTGTTTGTGTTTCGCGATCGCGAGGCTATTTCCGCGATAGCAATGGAGACTTATCAGGGCAGAATGTTTAAGTTCAAAACGAGGGTTTGAGCTCATAATTCCAAAATTCAATAGAGAACTCGGAAGAAGGCGATTTTGAAGAGATTTTCAGTACAGTGATTGGGGTAAGTAGTTCTCACTTAGTTTTTGTTCAATCCCATGATTTATTCTTGAATTTCATCATTTAATTTGAGAAATCTGAGTGGAAATTGGGGGGAAATGGAAGAAAGATTTGAGAATTCTTTTGGGGATTTGAATGGGCATTTGAGGTTAGATTTTGATGAATTTGATACGGGTAGACTCGTGAGTGGATAAGGATTCTGGTTTTGTGGTTTTTATCAAATTCCGAGGGGTGGGCTCGGGGGTCAGGTTTGACCAATTTCGGGATTTTTGGTTAAATTTTTTAATTTTCGAGTGGGCTTTGTTCCTTAGCATATATTGATGATATACATCTGATTTTGGCTAGATTTGGAGCAGTCAGAGGCTGGGTCTAGAGGCAAAGAAGTTGTCGGCTAGGATTTTAGCCAGGTTGAGGTAAGTAACGTTTCCAAACTTGGTTCTGAGGGTTCGAACACCCGAACTACTTGTTATGTGATTAGAATTGGTAACGCACATGCCAAGCGACGGGCGTGCGAGCGTGCACCATGATACTTGTGACCTGGTTCATCCCATGGCACCGTCTAGTAGCTATTTTGGATTGATATCCGCACTTTTATTGATTTGATTAATATGAACATGCTAGAAATCATACTAAGTCAAATGCTAGGGTTTCACGCCGAAAATGTTGAGACCCGAGTGGTCATATATTGCTGTCTCCTTATGTGTTTATTTGATTTTGTATACTCAGTCCTGTCATAGCATATCATTTCATGCCTCCGTCTCGGTAATTGTTGATTTTTTATATTTATCATTGTTTCGGGCTAGTTCATGCATCTGTGAGCCCATGTGAGCGAGGTTGGAGAGTAATGACTAAGTGAGGCCGAGAGCCTGTTATTGAGACAGTTATAAGATCGGATTGCACACCACAGCGATACTCTAATCATGCCTTCGTTAGCTTGATATAGCGTTTGGGCTAAGAGGATCCCCTCCGGAGTCTTTACACCCCAGTGAGCGCAGTGATATTTGAGAGATGGATCTTCCCTGGACATGGATCTTGTCCGAAGTGTTTATATTTGAGCGATGGATCTTCCCTAGACATGGATCTTGTCCGAAGTTTTTATACTTGGAGACTGATCTTCTCCACGAGGCTGGATTGGCCTGTTTCTCGGTACTGAGCGAGTGATGTCAGTGATGTATATACGTATTCTAGGATGGATCTTCCCTGAGCCGTTGAGCCATATACTGTACCGAGTGGTTATGAGGTGTATCATTATCTGTAGATGGATCTTCTCCATACGGCTGGATCGTCCTTCCTCAGTACTGAGTGACTACAGTCACGTGTGTATATATTCCGGGATGAATCTTCCAAGGGCCCGCGAGCCTTATACAGTACTGAGTGGACTTGCATATGAGAGTGGGAGCACTATGAGCATTTCATTCAGTTGATACATTGGCATGTAGAGTATACTTAGTTATACATGGTTTACTATACGTACCTGAACTTATCCTTTTTCATTATCTGTTAGATAACTGCGAACATGCCTAAATTCCTGTACACTGATTCTTGATATATCCACTGAGGTTTAGTCTGTCACTACCTCTTAGTCCACAGGTTGGGCTTGTTACTTACTGAGTTGGTGTACTCACGTTACCCCCTGCACCTTGTGTGCAGATCCAGGTGCTAGGACCGAGTGAGAGCTGATTTACCCTCTGGGAGCACTTCGGAGATTGCAAGGTAGTTGCACGACGTCCGCAGCCTTGTCTCTCTCCTTCCTATTAGCCATTTTGTTTATTTTCAGACTGGTTTGTAGTAAGGGAATAGTACCAGATTTTGTATTTTTTTTTGTTGCTCATGACTGATGACTCTGGGTTTTGGGGATGTATTTAAATGTTTTACCTACCTTTATGTGTTTTCAAATGCCAAAACGAAAGATTTATGAAATACTGGTGGATATTGAATCAAACGAAAAATTTTCTCATGTTATGCATAGTGAATTGGCTAGCCTAGTATAACGATAGGCGCCATCACAGCCGGGTTGGTTTTCAGGTCGTGACACTATACAACATATCTCATATCAAGGATGGATCCTTTGAAATACATCTACCAAAATCCCATCCCACTGGTAAGCTGGCTAAATGGAAAATCTTGTTGAGTGAATTCGACATTGTCTATGTAAATCAGAAAGCAGTCAAGGGACAGGAACTGGCAGACCACCTTGCTGAAAACCCTGTGGGAGGAGAATACAAGCCCTCGAAGACGTATTTTCCTGAAGAAGAGGTATCATTCGTATGAGAAGACATTGCTGAAGCCTACGACGGTTGGAGAATGTTCTTTGACGGAGCGGCAAACTTCAAGGGAGTCGGCATTGGATCCGTCTTGGTATCAGAAAATGGTCAACATTATCTGGTATCTGCGAAACTCAGATTCTCCTGCACCAACAAAATGGCAGAATATGAAGCTTGCATATTAGGGCTCAACGTGGCTGTTGACATGAACATTCAGGAGCTGCTAATAATCGGCGATTCGGATTTGCTTGTGCACCAGGTACAAGGAGAGTGGGTTACCAAGAATTCAAAGATATTTCCATATCTGCATCATGTGCAAGAAATGAAGAAGAGGTTCACAAAGATAGAGTTTTGGCATGTCCCCAGAATTCAGAATGAGTTTGCCGACGCATTAGCTACTTTGTCATCAATGATACATCATCCAAACAAGAAATTCATTGATCCTATCCAGTAAGGATTCTTAATCAGCCGGAATATTTTGCTCACGTCGAAGAGGAGACAGAAAGTAAGCTTAGTTCCACGACATAAAGGAGTATTTGGAAAAGGGAGAATACCCGGAGCATGCAGACTATATTCAGAAATGCAAGCTCCGAAGGTTGTCCAATCATTTCTTCCAGAGTGGAGGAACCCTATATAGAAGAACTCCTGATATGGGACTATTAAGGTGTGTCGACGAAAAGGAAGCTTCTAAGCTGCTCGAGGAAATACATGCCGGAACCTGCGGCCCGCATATGAACGGCTTTGTCTTGGCCAAAAAGATACTCAGGGCAGGTTATTTTTGGATGACCATGGAAACAGATTGCATCCGGTATGTTCAGAAATGCTATCAATGTCAAGTACATGCAGAATGATAAAAGTGCCACCAAAAACGAGCTTAATGCAACAAGCTCACCTTGGCCCTTTGTCGCTTGGGGAATAGATGTCATTGGTCCAATCGAGCCCACCGCCTCAAACGGGAATCGGTTTATTTTAGTAGCTATCGGATACTTCACTAAATGGGTTGAAGGTGCATCTTACAAAGCTGTAACCAAGAAGGACGTTGTGGATTTTGTTCGTGACCGAATTGTTTGTCGGTTCGGGGTTCCAGAGTCCATCGTCACTGACAATGCCGCCAATCTCAATAGCGATCTGATGAAAGCCATGTGTGAGACTTTCAAAATCAAGCACAAGAATTCCACAGTGTATAAACCCCAAATGAACGGAGCCGTGGAAGCTGCCAACTAAAACATCAAGAAAATACTGAGGAAAATGGTAGAAAATCACAAATAATGGCACGAGAAGCTACCATTCGCCTTACTGGGATACCGTACCACATCCCGCACATCAACCGGGGCAACTCCCTATCTGTTGGTTTATGGTACTGAGGCTGTCATTCCCGCCGAAGTGGAAATTCCTTCCTTCGGAATCATACAAGAAGCCGAGCTTAGCGACGCAGAATGGATAAGGAGCCTCTATGAGCAGATAGTCCTCATAGACGAAAAAAGGATGAATGCACTGTGCCACGGCTAACTTTATCATAACAGAATGTCCAGATCTTTCAACAAAAGAGTCAAACCAAGACAGTTCACACCGGGACAGCTGGTGTTAAAGAAGATCTTTCTGCATCAAGATGAATCCAAAGGGAAATTATCTCCCAACTAGCAAGGTCCTTACATGGTTCACAGAGTACTGAGAGGAGGAGCCCTCATACTCGCAGAAATGGACGGAGAAATCTGACCAAAGCTTATCCATTCAGATGCAGTAAAACAATACTATGTGTAAACTATTTATGTCTCCTCATATGATGTAAATTGAACTACGCTCGACCTGATTCCCGTTTAAGAGGGGATACACAGGCAGCCCTGTGGGTTCGGTCACAATTCAATAAAATTTCTATTTTCCCCATCATCAAAACTGGGGCAGAATTTTGAGGAGGACCCTCAAAATTCTGAAGCAAGTTCAGCCAATCACAGCATATAGAGCAACCAAAAATGTTGTCTAGTCAACTGGGGTAGAATTTTGAGAGGGAACCTCAAAATTCTATGGCAGAAGAAATCGCGATGTCTCTGACCGTGTCAGAGTCACTGGTTCATCTAACCAATTTTCTAAACTATATTTTACTATGTCTTTGAAAACTATGCATGTCTGCTTTTGAAATAAACTCTGCTTTAGCAACTGCCCCAATAATTTGAACAGGATCTTCAGACATAGCGGAGCAAGTCAAGCAAGTAGATGAAGACACGAACCAACCTCCCCATGCAAAACTCACGATTTTTCTTTGAATTCAGGACAAGGAATATGCACACCTTGGAATCACAACCTTCATAACAACAAAGATACCGAACTCATTCTCAGCTAAGAAATACTCTACTATCACCTATTATTTATTCATTGCATGAGACTAAGATCTGTCTCAATCCTGCATGAGGCTAAGCATTTCCTCCGTATTTGCATAAGGCTAAGCTTTGCCTTCTATTTGCATGAGACTAAGCATTGTCTCAAAATCTGCATAAGGCTAAGCATTGCCTCCACCTTGCATAAGGCTAAGCTCTGCCTTCTCCTTGCATGGGACTAAGCCCTGTCCCGAACTTTTCATGAGGCCAAGCCCTGCCTCCCTATTTGCATAGGGCTAAGCATTGCCTCCACCTTGCATAAGGCTAAGCTCTGCCTTCTCTTTGCATGAGGTTAAGCCATGCCTCCCTATCTGTATAAGGCTAAACATTTCCTTCACTTGCATAAGGCTAAGCACTGCCTTCTCCTTGCATGGGACTAAGCCCTGTCCCGAACCTTGCATAAGGTTAAGCTCTGCCTTCTATTTGCGTGAGACTAAGCTTCGTCTCAATCTTTGCATGAGGCTAAGCCCTGCCTCCCTAGTTGTATAAGGATAAGCATTGCCTTCTCTTTGCATGGGACTAAGCATTGTCCCGAATCCCGCATGAGACTAATCACTGTCTCTCTTGGATTATGCTCCTCTCTCAGGCTAGGCTCAGCCCTCAACTTCATACAAGACTAAGCCTTGTCTTGTTGCTTCTAGCATCATGTCTTTGAACCTCATGGGCTGAAATATAGCCAACTTGTCTGAAGGCACCATCCTCATAGTCGGAAGACACCATGCCATGGCTTGAGGATCTCGCAAACTTGCACATCATTATTTCAAACCTGACCACTCACCATGACCGTTTCACCTATGCGAAACCTTGTATCCATCCATGCGACGACTTCATCGGTTTATTTCGCCAATGAATCCAGAACTACACACGGCCTGCCTCCTGTAAAACCAGGGATATGTAGGCAGCCCGAAAATCGGAGTACGGCCTATATCTCTCGGACCGCTCTATCCGGACAAAATTGGCCATCATATTTTTACCCGACAACTCTTTCATCCTTCCCGAGTAAAGAGGGGAAGTTGTTGTTACCCATTTTTTCCCTATAATATTTCCAAAATGCATATATAGTTTCAAAATAATGCATGAGCATCAATTAGTATTTTCTATAATTTTCTGTAATTTTAAAGGATTTTAAATTAATTTATTCCATCATTTTATTATCTATATAATTATTAATTGCATCAAAAATGATTTTATAATAATTTTATTGCTTCATTTTTATCATTATATTTATATTAAGCTTTAATTATTTTATGCATAATTATATTTACATTTGTAGGTTATAATTGCGATAACTTTGCAATAATAACCCATGTGTGCATAATTACTTGATTTTACACGAAAATGACCTTTTATATATTTATAATATTAAGTAATTATTTTAAATCATTTTCATACACAAATAGCATTTTTATCATTTATTAGCTATTTCTATAAATTATTTTATCAAGTTAATTGGGTATTTAACAAATAGCCTCTTTTAAACTAATTTTCAGCCCCAACCCAATCAACCCATTAACCCATAACCCAACCCAATTAACCAATTCTTTAAAACCTCCCAACCCCCAGATCGAATATGGCCGTTGATTTCAGAGATCAACGGTCCAGGATATTATTCCCATTTTTATTAACCAAACGACCCCAAACCCTAATCATTTCTAAAAACGGTCGCCCCTAAATCTCTTCCTCCTCTATTCTCTCAATCTTCTCCATAACCCTAGCCCGTCGTCACCTGAACCCATTCGATTCATGGTTTTTCTCTTCGATTCTAGGCCTTATCTGGCCTCTTATCTCTACTGGGTGTTCGACTTCCATGTTATTTGACGGAATCTCAAAGAGATTCGAATAGACCTGGTTCGAATCTCTCTGTCTCTTGGTGAATCCGTCTGTATTCATCCATTGTTTGTGAGTATCATCATTTTTCCGTGTTTTCATGGCTTCAAATCTCCGGTCTAAAACTCGATTTTTCTACCTTTGTTTATCTTTGTACAAACCTAACTATTTTTGGCTAAATCAATTCTGATCTCTTTAGATCTGAACTATTTTGAGTTTGTTTAGTAGTTTCCCTTTTAGATTCTTCCATTTTTACTACTATTATCAACCGATTTTATTTTTCCCTAAAAGCTAGGGTTTCGATTTTTCAAGAGATTTCTGCAAAATATTTTCAAACCTTTAAGTATTTAACTCCGGTTTCCTTTACTTCTTTGACTGGTTCTCATATCTATGTCTGCATGTCCTAGGATTTCTACTGTTTGCTCTAATGTTCACTCGTTTACTGTGACTCTGTCAATTAAAAGTGATTAACTTATTTTACTTGCTTAATTAGGGTTCGAAAATTGTGCTCTCCTTTTTAAAAAAAACTAATATCTCTATGAAAGGTTTTACCTATCCTTTCCTTATATGTAATTCGTAATTAGTACTACCTTCCTTAATTATATTGTTGGCTTGATTTTTGGTTTTGATTGTTTTGACTGACCTCTAATAGATTTACTACTTACCATATTTAGCCTCAATCATGTCTACTAATTTAACCCGTGAAAGACTCTCCTTAATTTAAGTTTTACTTGCTGTTAATTTATTCCCGTTAAGCCCTATTTGACTGATTAATTGATGTTGCATACCTTATTTGTGTGCAATTTATTTCCCTTGCCTTATTTGGTTTACTCTACTATGTGCTATATAAACCTTTCATTGTTCTGATTTTAAAACACGACCATACCTAGAAAGAACACATAAACACACACAAAAACTCTCATTCTCACATCCTCTTAACTGTAGTTTTCTGTTACTTCTACTCGCTGCTCTGTCTAGCCGGCTGAAATCCAAGGCTAGACTTTTGGATCCTATTTGCTTTCACTTTCCTCTTTTACTACTTGTTAACTAGTATGCTCTTATTTCTGTTATCATACTCTATTCAATATGCTATGTAGTTGAACATATGTCCTTCTTGTTTATTGCTCTTGATCAGCATGACTTAATTCCTGTTAACTTGTCATGTCCTATATGTTAGTATGGTTAGTATATTCCGGTTTGATCCATGAAACTTGTCTACTTATTTATCAGTTAGTATGCTTCAATGACTGCCCTGTTTATGTGTTTAACATGTTCCTAGTCAATTCATGATTCATGTACTAATATGCTTTAAATTTCTGTATGGTTGTCTGATTATCCATTTAACTTTAGCATGTTTTTGTTTGATCTATGATACTTGTTTATCTGTTTCTGAACTAGCATGTTTAGTTTCTATCACCCTACTCTGCACTATGTGTTCTTCTGGTTGTTTACTCTTAATTGCAGCATATTGTTCTGATCCCACCTAGTAATAGTTAATCAATTAAGACAATTTATGCAATGTCAAACCTTGTTTTGTTTCTTGTCTAACTACTGGAATTCATGTCTGAATTCAGTCTACTAAATATGGTTCTGTTTGTAGTTTTTAATCTTGTAATCTGTTTCTATTCACTTCTAAAAGTCCAAACTATTTTTCCTAAAACTGTCTCCTAATTTTATATACTATTTTCAACTCCCACTCTTAGATATCTAGAGTCNTGGGGCTGGCCTTCCAAACTTGTTTACAAAAAATTTGTTTCTTTGAGAAGGTTTTGGTGTGAGAATTGCCCGGGGTCCCTGAGGCCCTTGGGAACTTTGACACACCAGAAGCCCGGTTGTGTTATTATGAACTGCTAGTGTAATCTAGACTTGATTGAAGGCCTGGCTTCCAGGTTGACTTTCGGCCTGCCAAGGCTCCCTATAGTATAGTGATTTTCATTATGTAATTCACTTGTATTGGCATGTAATAATAATCTTTGTAAAACATATTTGGGGTTACTAGTAAAAGCTGGGAGGGATTTTATATATATATATATTTTTGGGTTCGAGTAGAAATCATGCCTCTAGGATTGTTGTGATTATTTATATTCATTAGAGACCATGCCTATAGGACTTATCTCATTATTTGTAGTCCTGAATTTCACATCTGCATCCTAGAAATCCTGTTATAGGACGTTTATCAATTCTGCATCAAAATCCATGTTTATGCATATTCTCAAGTCTCAATGTGCATTAGAAACCATGCATGTAGGATATTCTTTGGGAATTATAAAACCTGTCTAACATTCTCTTAACATCTCCGCTCACTTAGATATTATGCTCATAGGAAATAAGTGTAAAAACTGTTTCAACACTTAGACATCATGCCTATAGGAAACACATATCAAAATCAGTCTTGACACTTAGGCATCATGCCTATAGGAAGTAAGTGTAAAAAATCAGTTTCAGTGTTTAGATATCATGTCTGTAGGAAAGAATGCTTGTAATCAGTTTCAGCACATAGAAAGCATGCCTATAGGATCTAAAAAGATGAAATTTGCCTGTTAAAATTATGGTCTGATTAACACTTAGATACCATGTCTATCGGATTCTGCCCGGTTATCACTTAGACAAACCTGTAAGATAATTAAAATCCTGAGTTTTAAAACAGTGTTTGTTTGACTGCTTGTAAACGTGTCCAAATTCAGTAGTGATATAAAAATCAGTAGGCAAACCGATAGGTACTCACTGCCTCGCCTTAATAAAACTATTTCATATTCTGTTTATGCTCATTTAGATATCCTGCCTATAGGATCCTAAATAATTAAAAATCGCTTGTCTAAATAGCGTGCATTTGTTTGTCTATTTGTGGAGGTAAACATAAGCCCCCCTAATCTCTCCTTATGCGATAGTCCTACTTTATTTTTGTTTGTCGCTTAGTTTTTTTCTCCTTTTAAGCAACATAGGTGAGTCTAGAACCACCTTAAATAGAGGTCCTAAACGCCTCCAGGGCCATAGGTAAGGGATCGGTAGTGCACGCATAAGGTAAATACTGGATACTATTAGAACGCTTAGGTAATAATTAATAAAGGGGAGGGTAATGGGGTAGTAAAGGAGATGATGACCTGGGCGCTATTGTTACGCGTAACACCTCTATTTGAGGAAGGTTACCGAGTATTGCATGGAAGTGATCTTATAGGCTAATAAACCTAGGACCCCTTTAATTTCCGTTTTAAAGTAATCTCTATTTTTTTTTAAACTGTTTTATTTTCCTTTAAAGACTAATTCGCTTAAATTAAGTTTGGACGGGACCCATCGTTGTGGACCTCGAGGGGTGCCTAACACCTTCCCCTCAAGGTAATTTCAAGCCCTTACCCAATCTATGGTGATGTAAATTGGTTTTTTTGAGTTATTTGCTTTAGGTTCCCTCATGCATCTTAATCCGTTAGGTGGAGACTTTTCAAATCCCATACCCTGTCCCAAAAGGAAGGGAGTTGTCCAAAAATGTCGAAACCCCAGACTCCGCAAGGGAAAAAAGGGGGGCGCGATAGATGGTGTCGAGATTCGCGGTATTTCTATATCATTGTGGATTATGCATTTCAGTATCAGGAAGACTAAGTGGTGGAGGAAACGCTTTTAGATTCACAAAAGGTATCTTTAGAGTGGGTGTCTCGGTTGTGGTACTTTGGGGTGCTAGGAGGGAATGCAGCGCCTTATGGGCCTTAGGGCGGTGTGGTTTTTATGCTAGAATCTCTTATGGCGAGCTTTAGGGTAAGGATCATGGTGTTCTCGTAAGGAGGGGTATAACCTTGAGGGTAATTTGGAAGGAACTTGGAGGAAACAGTGTGGTTTGATAGTACATTGGGTCAACACGGTAATTATATAATCGGTTCTTTAGGTACTTATGATGTGGTGAGTCTCCACAGGTGTTTTGTGGCAATTCTCATGGTTTTGGGAAACTGCGTGGCTTGATTGAGTTGGAAGGATTCGGTTCTGATAGCTTGGTTATGCACAAATAGACTCCAAGGGGTTCTCGATGATTTCTATCACGGTTCGAGGTGAATATTTCCTACTGGTGTGAGGAACATGTTGTGTATTGGGATTTCCTCCTGGATGAGATCAAATAGAAGGTTTCTGACTGATCGGGATTGAATTTTTCATGTGCAAGGTCACGGTTCAGTTTTGAAGGGAAGGTCATGAATTCTTAGACAATACAGACAGTTTCAGAGGTCTAGATAGATGTTATTACTACTTGGTATTGCCTGAGAAGGGTGTGCATTTCAGAAGGTGCATTGTGTTTTAATATACGGATGCATCATTGATATTGCGGTGCTCGCCTGGTTAGTCGACTGCTGAGATTCAGATCTTGTTGTGTGGTACATAAGAATTATAGAAGTATTCCTCATGGGATGATCGTACTCGAGAGATGTGTTAGACATTTGGGCGGTGGAGTTGGGATCAGGTAGGGTGATTCGTGTGTTCTATGGATTTGGAGACTGGGAGTTCTTAGAAGTAGATTGTTTCATCCTGGTGGACTATGAAATATGACCAAAGCTAGCCAGATGATAGTGTGTGTTATGGGTATGTCATTGTGGACCTTTAGAGGGATATTTGTCCGTTCGGTGATGACTGAAGTTGATTTGGGGGCCCATTGGTAGGCCAAATAAGGATATGTATTTTGTATCAGATTGGATTTGATTGCTGATCACGCTCAACTATGTCTTGTAGAAGACTAAGCGTGCGTTGCAAATATAATCCTGGGGTA